>PNEQ01133138.1:0-13627 GCA_003012365.1 Medauroidea extradentata | reverse complement strand
GTGTCTTCTTTTGTGAAGGAAGGTAGAATACAGGTGTGGCATTGCATTACGTCCGACACAGGGTAACAGTCTTTTTTGCTTTCTTAAAATTTCATTAGCGTGTCCCAAGCAGCAGCGGCCGCACTCCACGTAACATCTGCTTCGTCACAATCGTTATCTTCGTCTCCACTACCTTTTTTTTTTTTTACCGTTTTAACGAAAACCATTTGTACAGTTCACTGTCCAAATCCTGTAGTTTGGCCATTTTGAGTGTTTTCCGATCATGAAATCCTTTCTCCAACTTGCTGTTCGACATAAACATTTTAAGTTTGGAGCTACTATTTCTAATGCCGTATACAGTTGTCTCGCTGATGCAGAAACCTTTACACCCCGCTCCAATTTCTTGCAAATCTCGAACTTTTGTTTTAGTGTTAACGTTGCGTGCTTCTTTTTTCTTACCGACACCATTCTCACAACAGACAACACTAACAAATACCGTGAGCAGTGTCCGTGCACGTCTTATCGGTTTGTTGTGTTCCGGGAAGACATGTTGACCTTGGGCTTGCAGCATCTGCTGCTACTAGTACGGTTAGATGCTACTGTAGCAGCGCGGCACAGCGCAGCACAAACGCGAAGAAGCTAGGTGCAGTGCAGCACGGCGCAGCATGTTGCAATAATAAAAACGGACGTTGCTTTGAGAAAACCACGGATTTTTGAGTACCACGGATTCTCGAACTACGGACTGGCGAGAGTTTACTGTGTATATATATATATATATATATATAAAATAGGCCTACATGAAAGCATTAATTCAATTATTTTTCTTGTTGACTTCAATTTGGTTCTTCATTATAGCCTAAAATCGTAAAGTAGTAGTTGAAGTTTCATGTAGCAGACTATCGAAAAAAAACTTTCCTTTTGTGGGTAGGACCTACCTTCGAAATATCAGTGTTATCAAAGTCGTGCGACTCACAAAACTTAAAAAAAAAAACTTGTCAGCATATTATTTTGTAGACTACATAGCAAAAATTTCCACACTCACAACCTAAACGGAAATAATATAAACAAAAAGAGTAAGTAATAAACAAACATGGGTAGGACTAATTTCCCAAATTAGTTTTAAATCTTTTGGTAACACAAATGGCCGGGAAATACATAGGCTGAAGTTTTCTGACCTTTTCTTTTGGTAATATGTAGGCCTACAGCATTTTTGCAGCTGACAGGCACAAAATATCACGTGGACTTCATATTAAATGGTACCACTTTCTTGCCATACATATTATAAAAACACTGATATTTTCGTACAAAAATAATTTATTGAGTCGGTGACTTGAAAAAGCATGTTTACATATACGCCCACAACAAGAACCATGCAAATATAACACATATTCCATTAAAATAAAAGGTAGGTAACATTTTTTTTTATTGTCTGTAACACTTTTCTTTGGAAGAATTACTTGGTTCTTACTTAACGGTTGTTTTTGTAGACATACCACAATGCTGAAAAGCTGAACGTTTTTCCAGTTCCCTCTTCCGAAACGCATCTTAAAATAACCCGGTGTCGTTGGCGATTACAGGCCGTGTATTTCAATTCCTGCATTGCAATACATGAAATTTATGAGCAGTATTTATAACAACACCTTAAAAGAAAGTAATTACAAACGCACACTGTCACTAAACACGAACACACGAGAAGCTTACGTAATGGCGGCGTCCTTTGTTTTGGTTGCCGGTACAGGTCTGTTGAAAACGGTGCGGTTGTTTGTAAAATAGTTATAGAAATCACACAGTTTGAATAGAATAAAATTGTTATCTGACTAATGCTGGACACATAACCGTGTTAATATATTACGGTTCCTCCAAAGGGCTTGCTTATTTTTCACGTATAGTACACACTATTTTCAATGTCTGCGATAGAAGTTAACAGATTTGTTGATCAGGGCTGCCACTACTGCTTTATCAGGTCATACGATCACGTCCTGTTGTTTTAAATGGTATGTTATTGTACCACGTGTTTGGCACGTGTTAAAAATATTGGTAGCATCGGCTGTCAAAATACGGAATTCTTACATGGGGATAGACAGTAGTTGAGATTAATATCAAACTTTGTGAAACTATTTATATTTGTAACTGTGTGCACAGGTTGTTTAAAGATGCAAGTGTACATTTTGAATCTCAAAAGAATGATGGATTTTCAAAGTATTCAGTGAACAGGAAATTGTTCCAAGTATAACGTGGCAAATAATTGTTTTTACGTACAGTGGAACCTCTATCTATTGAACGCCAATGTATTGAATGTCCGCATCTATGGAACACTTTCTGTGGTCCCATTTCTTGTCTGTCTGCATTTTAAGTCCACGTCCATTGAATGTCTGCATGTACTGAAATTTTTTGTCAGTCCCCTGAGAAACGATGGATAGAGGTTCCGCTGTATTTAGGTCTTGATAACTAGGCCTACTTTAAAAACAAATAAATGTTAAAAATATTATGTGTGTCATTAAGTGTACAGTTGATATGTCATAGAGACAGATATGATTTGGCACAAAAATTTCTGCATGCAGTTTATGCAAAAAAAGTGACATTCTGGAAAAGTTTTACTGATGGTCATTGTGAAAAGTTGGCAGGTATCCATGACGCACAGTATTTGGTGGTGTCAAAAATGTTATCATAACAAAGCTTATGGTACGCAATATGAGGAATGCTAGTAGCTGTTATCAGAAGCCTTTTATGAGTTAAAAAAGAAAAATGTCTCTAGTTGAGAGTGCTCAAAGGTAAACTGCAATGCTGGGAGAAGAAATCAAATCTTTAAGATGATGAATGTTATGGATTGTACAGTATGTGTTCAAATGTTTTTGTAACTCTAAATTTGCATGCGTACATGTGTGTGGGTGGCTGCTACCTGCTGTATTGTGTGTGGGTGGGTGGCCCCTACCTGCTGTGTTGTATGTTTATCTGAAGCTCCTAAACGATTTAATACAAACATGAAGAGCCCAAATTTATGTGGGTTGTAATGATTGTATTGACAGGTGTTAGCAAAAATTAAAAAAAATTTGTACAGTAGAACCTTGTTACGTTTCTGAAGGGACTCAAGAATGTTTACATTATAAATGGGAACACATTATAAGAGGGTAAAATCCTATTATAAAGCTGTTTTAGGGACCAAATGAAGGTGGCTTTACAACCAGGAAAACATACCTTAGTGGGAACATTATAACAGGGTTCTACTGTAAATATTTTTTCGGGAACAAAAAAAATGCAAATATTTTTTCAGGATGTATGGTTCCAAAAAAAAAAAACGTTAAACCAATATCATTGCTTCTTTCAACCACGGAACCAGATCTCACATTGTTTTATGCGCAAGGAAATTTTTGAGCCTTTATGTTAATGTTTAATTTGTCATTTTATTTCAAGGGAAAGGAAACCACTTTATATTAATGACATCTTTGTATTTACAAGGTTCCACTGTAGTGAAACACAGGTTCTTCTGGTCAGAATGTTGTCACCTATACACCTTTTAGTGGCAAGCTACAGGCTGCCGTAAAAAAAAGTTTGCCATGTTACTGTTCTGTGATTTTTTCTTCTGTTTTCTCTGACAAAAATGCAGTGAAATTACAGTATACAAATGATACTCTATTGCAAATTAGTAATTTATATGAATGAGTATGGGTTGCTAATTAAATGATGTGTTAATATATTAGTGTTCGGATGATGTATGTATTGCAGGTGGAAGGGGTGGTAGAGGTGGTATGGACCGTGGCGGGCGTGGTGGTGGAGGCAGAGGAGGCTTTGACCGAGGGGGTCGCGGAGGTGGTGGCCCAGGAGATAGGTACGGTGGCCCAGGGAAAAGAGGTGGACCACAAGGAGGGCCCATGGCAAAGAGAGGGCGTTTTGACTCTGCGCCGGGTGCCAATGGTTATGCAGCCCCTAGGTGAGTTCTTGGTCTTCAGGTCTGTACAGTGACTGAACAAAAATTTCAATACATGAAGGGATTCAATGGATGTGGTCTTAAAATGCCTTAAAATAATAAAATGGGTGCCAGGATGAGGATCTAAGCGCGTGTTTGTTACGAAGTACAGCATCGCTCGCTCAGCCGCACACACTTGGTTGTCTATCCCACGGCCAAAGTCTTCTACAAATTTTAACGTTTTGGCTAGTAAACAAATTTTTAAGAGATTTACACTACACTAATATATTATTGTATCAAAGTTACTTAGTTATTTCATACATTTTTGGTTATTGATAGTTCTAAAAATCCTTTCGTTAAATAGCTATTTTCACAATTCCCAAGATCATTAAATTGGGACTCTACTGTAGTTTTACGGTTGAATTTTTGTCTACTGCATTTCGTACAACAGAAATTCGCGCTTGGAAATTTAATTTTTAATGGTATTTTGGCAAAGTTTTGGAAACGACTAGGGAGTTAAATTTCAATTCCGTGCACAATGTTTAGTGTTACTGAGAACTTCAACCCATCAAGAAACCGCTGTTTAGATTTCTCCCCTTCAAGAAAATAACACCCTCTCATTGAGTGGAACTTCTGTGGCAAACATTTCATGTTAATTTTCTGAGCACTATATACCAAGAAACGTAAAAGGTCCTCTTTTTGAAGATTGTTAGAATTCATAGTTTACAAGAAATAATTCTTAGTAATCAGATGCTGCAGTAGCATTATTAGCACACAATTTTGTGCTTTTTAAAAAAATTCACACATGAAACATACCAATGATGGTGTGTGATAGGCATGCCAGTGTATGGAGTTGCTTGAAAATAAATTTGTTGAAGTTTACTTGGTTGAAATATGTTACGTGGTTCTAAATAACTGTAGCACAGGATGTGTTTTTCAAAGTGCAAAATGCTTTTGTGTGATTACATTGTGGGTGTATCATATTTTGCCTACATATCAGATACAGTACATTGTTGGTGCACACATGCACGCATACACACACGTGTGCACACACACATACATGTGCGCACACACACATGTGCGCATACACACATGCACACATACATACATGTGCACACACATACATACATGTGCACACACATACATACATGTGCACACACACACACGTACATGCGCACACACACACGTACATGCACAACACATTCACACTAGAATGCATTCTATAGCAAAAGGTACATTCTAGTGACTTAAAAAAATACAATAGACCCCCGATTTAACGGAGGTAACAATTCTATAAATACAATCGCAGGAACCCTCAAAAAATAATAAAATTCTATGACAAAAAAATTGTAAGGAATTACATTGACAATTAATAAAACATGTATTATCTAATTCACAGCATTAAAATATGAATTGTAGAGTTGCAGCTAATACTTGGTATGTCACAATATTAAAAATAAAACAAAAATAGTGAAAATCCGTTAATAGCGGCAGTGACAGTTTGAAAACCGCGTGGTGGTGGTGGTGGTGCCTGTGCCAAGCTTGCAGTGAGGCCTGTCTCCTTCAACTACGGTGTATTAGGATCTATATTGAGGTCATACTATAGCCGCAAAGTTTCAGCGCTTGCGCATATGCTCATTTAACTATAGTACAGCCTCCTCCTAGGCTGTTTTCAGTACATCTTATATCTCTTGCGCCGAGTGTGTTTGTTTTTACACAAACCCGATAAATAATAGCGTAAAATTATTTTTCTTTATTGGGCTAACACCATACGTAATTAAAACCATTAACTTGGTGCATAATTTGCTTAAACAATGCGTTACTGCGTGTCGTAAAACTTGCATTTCACAAGTGAGCACGTTAATAGCGTTACCTATTACCCACGTATTGAAACATTTGTTTCCGGGTATGTCGAACTTGAAAAATAAATAGACGTTCGTGTATTACATAATCCCAGAACTCCTAATTTATTTTTACCGCACATACTGGCTGTGGAAGTGATTTTTGCAACCACTTGTACATGTAAAACTCTCCTATTTTATGTATGAACGTCACAAAATGGCGTTTTTGGTACATTGAACGTCGGTATATGCTACGGTGCCGCTATCTATATTCCCATTTTGTGAACGTTCATACAGTTACGCTATCTGTCCACTCTGCATGCTACATATATCTAAGTTCTTGTACAATTAATCAAAACGTCGATGGTTTGTTTCGACTAAATTATATAAAATTGCCCAATGAATAAATATAACTGCTTTTTCCTTCTTTCTATGGTGAATAATTTACAAGGGCATTGTGCTAGTATAGTATGCCTACTTTCTTGTTTTTCATAAATTGCTACTCAAATTGAGCTATTCAGTCACAAGAAGGCACTCAGCAGCTCTGTTTTCTCATTTTTTTTAGGGAAAGGGTCGGTCATATCTATTACTTAGTGGTGTTCTTTTGATCGTAAGACGTCTGCCTATTGATATAAATTTATATTTTAACTATCACTTACCATATTTGCCGGCATATAAAACAACAATTTTTACATATTTTTGACCCTCAAAAATTGCTACTCGTCTTATATGAGGGTGCAAAAATTTTTGTTACCCAAAAATTGTTTGAAAGCTGAGCTGTAAGCTGTGGAGTTGTATGATGTTTCAAGGAATTGCGTTTTACGTCACAAATGAAAACGAGTGCCCCGTTTATTTTAATACAATTTACGGCACAAAATTTTGATGAGCGTCATTCATAATAAAGGACACTTCCTCGCAGCGAAGAGGCAATCAATGCGAGCGTGTGCCGAGATACTTTGTCTCGTCAGCCTACAACTCTCGGGCGGAGAAAACGAGGATCTAGGTCCGCATGCATTCATCCTTTGTCTCGCAAGCACAAGACTCTCGGGCGGAAAAAACAAGGATCTAGGTACCGTAGCACACATTCATATGTCTACCGTCTAGTGCTAGGCTGGCAGACAACAGTGCACAGGAATGTGATGACCTTGCAAGCAGCTGTTGTTACCTGGCATTGCCATGTAATGCGTGGCGTGCGTGCGTGGTGTGCCTCAGGCCGGCGTTGCCAAGTCGCGCACACCTGCCGGCAAATGGAGATATCGCCGGCCGCCGCTGTGCATTTCCTTGGGTCTTGGGCATGCGGAGAGCAGTACTAGCCAATGATATTCGTTTGTGTGTCTACTATGATGTTTACATGCCGATAATAAATGCATTGAAAATATTTAAACTAAATTATTACGTTTCTGGCAATGGAAAAAAAAAATTTTCCTATCTGGAAATTTAAAATTAGTAATTTACTTTTTTTTCCCCAAGATTTTTTTTTTTTCAAGATTTTGTACCTTTAAAACCATGACTCGTCTTATATGCGAGGTCGTCCTATATGCCGACAAATACTGTATTTTATTTTTCTGTTAATTGCTACGGAAGTTGGGCTATTCGCTCGAGAAAGGACACTCGGAATCTCGAATTTTTTTTTTATATATAGAAAGGGATCAGATATATTTATTGTTTAACAGTGTTCTTTTGATCGTAAGACGTCAGCCTATTGAAATTAATTTATATTTCACATGGTGTCCAGCGATCGGAAATTGCGGGAATTTGGGGAATTATACGTGAATTTTTCGGCCTCGGGAAAGTGCGGGAAATGTACTTGAAATGTTTCTTTTTTGCGGGGATTGCTCTGCCACCGATCGTTTTGTTGTGAGTCATCAAGAAATTGGATGGTACTTTGACAACTAACTATTTTAGTTATTTCTAGAGACAAGTGTTTTTCACAACGCGTAAAGTCGCGAATTTTTCAACTTTTTTTAAATTGCCTTCCAATTCGAGAATTGATTGCAAGTGATTCGACAGAACCAATTTTCAGCAGCGAAAGCGAGATTAGAGTATATCGAAGTAGATGAGAAAATTGCGGGCGAATGTTTACTACGTTTAGTGAATGCATTTATTTATCCTGTTTTCACATGGTACTTGGTATTTTTTTATGTTTAACATTATAATTATAAATAAAGATTGAACTTTTTTTTGCGGCTGCAAGGAATAAGTACAAAGTTTGTTGTGACTCCAATGAAGTGATGTGTACCTGAAAAGGAAAAAATTTTCGTCGTGCCTCGTATGATATAACCAGGAATGATTGGCAAAATGCAGCATTAATTTTATCGGCAGCAAAAACAGTGAAAATAACAAGGATTGAATTGTTGTGCCTACAAATAGGAAATATAGATGCGAAACATGAATGAATATTTTTAAGGTACCGTGTTTTATCGCACAATTGTTGCCATTGTGTAGTCGTCACATTTGAGACAACAGAAGAGGCTAATATACTTTCATCGCATAATCGTCGCACCGCAATGTTCTGTTTACGTTTCTGCATCAGAGATAACTACGCACAAGTAAGAAGTACGAAACTTTTAGAACAAAATGGTTGCTGCAAGAATTGATTATAGTTAGTACCAAAATATTCCGCTGGAATGAAAGTGGAACATAGCGTTACTAGTTCAACAGTCCGCCATATTATGTGTTTGTCATGCGCGTGTACTTTCCCAACTGAACATTGTATATCTATGGCAAGGCAAAATAAAAACTAAGTTTTTAAACAGTACACACTGCAACGGTAATACACGGTAGCACATATTATTTATACGTACCGTATGATGTTTCGTAAAATGTGACTTAGATATATGTAGCTAATAGACGTAAATTAATTTAGCTATCAGTTGTAATGTGTTAGGTCCTAAGTGAAAAATCCTGTATGATAAAACATTTAACTGTTAACATTTTATTGCATGTACGTTTTTTCCAAGAAATGTGTCTGATTTACGACTGTATAAACCATAATAAACATAATTTTGTGCTTGTCCCTCGTGTTTTATAAATTATTCCCACAATTCTATTCATAAGCATTTCAGTGTTGTTCACATGGACTGAACCTTCAGATGCAACAAAAGAGGACTTTCAACAATTCAATCAATTTTCAAGAAGAGACACTCTGAATCTCGTTTTTCTTATTTTTGGGGACAAGGGTCGATCATATCTACTGCTTACCAACAGTGTGTTGTCTTGCTACTAATATCAATTTATGTTTGCATTGTTACGTTAATTAATTTCCCGCAAATCGCTACGTAAGTCGGTTCCCGACTAGACACACTTCGCAGAAAAGATGCAATTTTAAAATTTCATTACAGCCTAGGCGGGGGTGGGGCAAAATAAGCAGCTATTGATTTTACGAAAGTAGCCAGCGATTTTACGAATGCGATGAGAGGAAGCGTGATTATTCGTAAAATCAGGAGTCTAGTGTACCTTTTATGTTGTTTGGGATTTTCATTTAGCAAGATTTAAAGAACACTTTTCTGGATTTGGTCAAAGATCTCCACAACACTTATCATTGTGCACAGAATTGAAAGTGAAAAACCATGTTTCTAAAAAATTTACCAACATACAATCTGAAAATTAATTTTTGAAGGGTGAATTCCTCCTTAAAAAATTGCACTGTAGGCAAACATTTCATTGTGTAGTTACACCTCGTTTTTGAAAAGGAATCGTCTCCGAAAACTTTTAACATATGCTAAAGAACAGCCTGTGTATTGAGTTTCATAGTAGTATGAAAGACATTAACCACTGATATATTTTTGTTTGTCAATAACCTCGTTATTATTGCCTGTGCTGTGATAACTTAAAAACTGTATGTATAACACATTTGTTGCACATACACAGTGGAACCTCGTTGCATAGTTCCAGTTTCTTTAGTTTTCCCGGATCCATCTGTAGTTTTTCATGGTTCCAACAAATTGCCTATATAAACAATGTTAAATAAACCCACACGGGTCGTTCATATACGCATAAGTTTCCCGGGTTGACCATTCAGACATTTTCGCCAACAACAAAAAAAGTTAATTTACATTTTACGTTTTCATACTACGTTCGTATACACTTCTCGAAACGAACAGGTGTAAGCAACGTCGTCAAAAATATAGTAGACGAACATAATATATTTGGTTGGTTTTGACTATGAATTTCACAGTTATTGTTTCAAATATGTTTGGGAATCGTTCATCTTATTTTAAGAAACGTTTTACGTAGGCTACTGTAGTAGGTTGTGCGTGTAAATACAAATGCCGTATTTTTTGTGGTTGAACGAACAACAAAAATGTTGCCACTAACAGAAAAATAGGTAATTAATTATAGAGGAAATATTTGTTTTTAAATTTATATCCAAATTATTTTCAATAGATTTTAACACGTATTGTGTATAAATTAATTTTGTTATATTTTAAACGTGTGCTTCAGAGTATAGCCGAAGGTAGCCGAGCGCAAGTGCACGTGTCGGAGAGGTTACGTTTCGCCTTGTAAATACGTATTTTGATCTTGCTACGTTTTCTGGTTAGATAGCAAAAGTTTAATGAATTTTGTTAACAAGTGGAGTACACTATTTTTATTTTAAGTCTTGTGAAATGTATTTATAAATTATTGCTGTAACAATGTTGCTGCCTTCAAAACACAACGTACTGTAAAGATGAAAGTAAGTAGACATAATGTCCTGTGTTCCTGGTAAATGCTTCAGTATACTTATTTTAAGTACACCCACAGTATAGTGCTTTATGTTAGAAAACACTATCGTTTTCAATACAGTATTATAGATATAAAGCACTTACTAAATGGTTAATTTCGCCACGGTTTAACAAATATTTTAGGCCTAACAGAGTGTTGAACATTTTTATTTTAGATGATGTCGAAGCTACTTTGCATGTAAAGTTAAAGTTGGACACTTATTACAGAACTAAATGGGACATTTTATATAGGACCTGTGTTAGCGAGTCAGAAAAGTGCCCCACAAATCACTTAATTCAGTTTGCAGTTTGGTTTCAGATATGCATACAATAACATATAAATTTAAAACCCATCATCTATTCACTTGCGGTTTAATATACACTGCTGTCGTACATATGTATGGCAATTGTCATTTATTTTATTGTGAAATCATCAGTATGGGGGTGAATTGTGTAAAACAGGAATGAATATGACATGTGAACTTGTTTGGAGGTTTGGACGTCCGTAAATAATAATCGTGGAGTAGGCCTACTATATAATCGACATGATACAAAATGCTGGTGTAATAAAAACGATTCTCTTGAAATACACTGGAACCCCGATACTACGAGAGTTTCCAAACAGCATAAAAAATTGTCGTATTTACGAGTTGTCGTAAGAACAGAATGTTTATGTAAACAATTATCTAGGTTATTGACGTATGTGTGATAGGAATAATAACAGTACAGTTTACCTTGGCTAGTATCTCTGCTGTTATTAAACAAGGCTGCCAAAAATGATAGGTATGTGTTTATTAGGCGTAACATTCAATAATTTTATTTATTTCACAATTTTCACTAGTTTTTTTGGTACCATGTTACCATTATCACTCGCTACAGCACGGCAAAACGTAAGGACAGGTAAACAAAACAAACATGGGAGTCTCTAGCGAGGCGGGGGAGGCGGCAACTAAAACAAACAGCACTGCCAGCTCACTTGTGATTGGCTGGAACGATAAACGCTGCACCAATACGATCTTATGATTGCACTAACAAAGGACGCGCAGCTGTTCCGTATTACCTACATTCAGAAGCAAAAATGTTCTGAAGTAGCGAAGTCAAAGCAACAATAACAGTGTTTTAGTACAAGTACAGTTTATTTATCCATTCCAACATAAATTTCACTAAAATAAAAACCTATTGTTAAGAAATCATAACATGTAACGTATGAAAACGCAACACTAGAAGTTTATGAACTTACTTGGGTTACGCTGGGTAGTGTAAAACTTCAACTCCAGGCGTTCAAAAAGAGACCCAATTGAAGTTTATGAGTTGCCTTGATTGGGCAAATCTAACGTGTTCTACAACAACTAGGTTAAGCTACGTAAACGTAACTTTTTTAATTAACTTCTTGCAGTATAAAACACACAACGAAAAAAAAATCATAGTGAGTTTGAAACTGATTCTGCAATGCCGTTCAATATAATAAAACCAAGATGACGTAAGCGATGCTGTTTACTCAGTCCACGTGCCACGTGTGCTTTCATGCTGTACCAAGATGGCGTCAATAACAATCGAGGTCGAGTCGAGCAAGTCACGGCAGCGTTGCCAGATGCAACCACATTTCCATTTCCACCGTTGCCATATTTCGCGTTTTTCACTCTGCCGTGCTGAACGATGATTATCATGTGCACTTGTATTTATTATGTTTACTTGTAATTTTAAAAAATTAAGTTTGCGCGGTAAGTTGATGATTGTTACTTGTGAATATCTCGTATCTATGAACGTTCTTGAATGTTGGTGAAAATAACTTTCGCACCATCTTGTTTCATCGCCTTATGAGCAGCTCTGCTTCACTCACTCGTAAATACCGAACATTTATATATTAAACTGCATACACAAACTGATGGTGCATTACAAAACACTCGTAATTACGAACATCTCGTAATATCCCATACTCGTAGTAATGGAGTTATGCTGTATTTACAAAGATTTACTTAAATGTTTCCTGCTCACTTATAGGCCGGGGTGGAGGGAATGTATGTGGATTGTACAAAGTGTGCTTGCTCCTCAGCTGTGTTTAATGAAACATAACCTTTCGTTCGGGATAAAGTGAGCACTAAAAATTTAACCTTAGAAAAATATCACTAATTTTTACTGCATATAATTCAACATTAACTCTAGTTACCTTACTGCCTGTATGGTTGGCAGCGAAATTACGCAATATAGTTCCGTGTATTTTCTTATTTAAATGCAACAATACTGTATCAAAATCAACCGAAATCGACAAAATTGTATTTTATATAATTAATAAACGGTTATTTTAATTAAAATGTATCGATTCGTACTGATTACACAATTTATTATACATGCGCAATTATTAAGTGACGTGTCCAGAGGTTAGCCATTTCCCTTCATCAGCCGTTACGCGCGGAAAGATACGAAATTGGCTGAAAATAGAACTTATGCAGGGCTTTTTGGAGTGCTCACTTTATCCCGAATGACCTATAAACATTTTCCCGCCTTTACATATTTTCGTTGTTTAAAATTAAATTTAACTGTAAATAGCCAGGCCGTATGTCATTGCCTTTAATATTTAACATGTAGGCTAGAAGAATTGAAATAATTTAGAAAGTTCGCGATTATTCAATTGCTTATTAAAAGTAAACTTTAAAAGAAATATATAAACATGTTTTGTACCAATGTACATGTCCTCACTATTGCCAAATTATATGAATAAATTATGAGGCACAGAGTGCCTAAAAATTTCAACATGTCGTATCAATACAGTAGAACCCTCTTATAGTGTTCCCACTTAAAACGTTTTCCTGATTAAAATGCTACTCTCTTATGATGTTTTCCCATTTATACCGTATTTACTCGCGTATAGGCCCCCCCATTTTTCCAAATTTTTGGACCAAAAAAAAGGGGGGGGGGCCTATACGTGAATTTTTTGTGATTTTTTTTTAATATAGGTTTTTTTAAGGTGTGGAAAACTAAGATTTAGTAATGCACAGTGAAGTACCGCCAGGACTTATTTAAACGCCACTATTCCATTGAAATTCAATAGATGATGCCAGTCGCGCGTTTGCCCAAAACCGGGGCGCGCTAGTACAATGTGAGTAGAAGCTGTGATAATGAACGACGCTGCAGGCGAGGGCGGACACAAGTAAAGCGGTAGCTAGCTAACATGTGGACGAGAGTAAGGTGAAGAGGTGAAA
>PNEQ01133137.1:0-28038 GCA_003012365.1 Medauroidea extradentata | reverse complement strand
ACCTAATGCAGCGAACGCTTGTAGGGAAATGATAAAATGTAGCTGCCGCACTTGCTGCAACAGATGTAAATGTCATAAGGCAGGGCTGAGATGCACAGACCTCTGTAAGTGCAGAGGATGTGGGGATGACGACTAATAACCAAAGAAGAGCAGGTATAATATAAATGCCTTCATTAATAAAATACTTTATAAACTTGTTAATGTGAAAAATAATTAAAATTTGTATCTTTTATTCTTTTGTTGGTTTTAAGTTTATTTCCTAAAAAATGATAGTTTCTCAGAGGTAAAAAGATTAAATGTCATGAATTGACTATACTATTTATTTTGTTTTGCAGGATTGAAACTTTTCATTATTATTATTTTTCAAAGTTATGAATCAATTTTTAACATTTCCAACAAATTAATCATTCTTCTAAACTATTACCACATGATGGAGCTGAAATGAACAAAGTAATTTTTTTTTTTAAGACTTACAGATTTTTCTGAGATTACTTTTATTAATTAGAAAATCTGCATTAGAGATTGCTTTAGTTTGAATATTTAAAAATATCAGTAATTTTAAACCACAATGAGATAATTTGATTCTAAGTGGCTCGGATATTGCAATATATCTTTTCTAGATGCTAAGCATACGTTTTCTTTTCTTAAACTACATTTAAAAAATTAAAATTTTGAAAACTGTTCCCTATTGTTTTACATATTATTTTTACCTTTTATAGTATCTAAATAAATTTTAAAAAATGCCATTGACAGTTGTTTTTAACAGTAAACCCCTGACATTTTGAATAAGGATTCTTATTACGGCACAAATTAATTTTCAAGATGCCGGTAATGTTTATATCACTTTTATAGTTCTAAGGAGCAACTGTGCCAAGTTTCACGATTTCTTCACAAAAATGCACGATTTTACACATATCCTCCGGACTATTGTTTCTATAGCTGTTTTCTTCAAATCCGGTTATTATTTTTCCATATACTGCAGCCTGACCATTTTGAGGGGTCCGAAAATTATATTTCTAATATACGTGCCGAAATTTTAAAACTATACCGACATAGTTTGAAGTGTGTGTTCTTTTCTTAGATGTACAGATATAATGTGCGTTAAATAGTTTCGTAGAAAAAAAAACAATAGTCGTAACTCGCTCCAACACATTTGAAGCGCAGATACGGAGACCCCTTAACCTGATGAGTGCGCCTTGGACAAGCGACCATCGTAAGTTCCATGTACAGATATGAATATCCGGTTAGGTGAGCTATTCAACTGAGCATGCTTCCGAGGATTTCTCAGATCCTTGCAAGGACATCTACCCCTAGAGTGAATTCAGGCGCAATAATGCCAATACTACGTGTTTACGACAGTGGAAAGACAGAAGTGTCGATTTATTTCTGTCTTTACAAACGACGACGTAAAGTAGCTTATTATTACAGTTATGTATTATTCAATACACTATTTACACTTGGAAATGGATGGAGCGATATGAAGTGGGAGGGGTTATGATTTTTCACCTCTGGAAAATTTTTAATATTCAGATATTATATGATAATGTTTAAGTTTGTTTTAAGATCAAATAAAACGTTAACCAACTAATTATTGACAGACGTAGGAAAGAGAACGATGTGGCTGCAGAACACAGGAATTTTTTTCACAAGTAATACAGTTTGTACTGAATTATTTTGAAAACAAGCAATTGCTGTCCATAAGGTGAACACTTTCCATTTTTTTATTGACTGGAGGATTAATTGCTGTTTTCTGTTACGTAATTTATTTTAAATACTTAAACATAAAACTATTTTGTATTATTAAGACTTGCGTAGACTTCAAAGTCATAAGGTAGATACATAACTGTTAAAAATTCTGTTCAACCAAATCTGCCACGCTTTATTTCACATTTCTCACGTGAACAGTCAAATGAAGATGTAAGAAACAATAGTCAATAGCTAATATTTCTATAGAAAATTTCGGGTGTAGATAAATAAAATATGTTGGGTTTAGTTTTGCTACAAACTGAAGTCGGCTTATATAAGACTGTGATCGGCAGGAACAACACCACTACAGTGACACAGTGTCACAGAATATCGCCACTTGACCACAGTTACTTCCAGTTCTGTTCACACGTTTAATAAATTAAGTATCACTTGCAAATAATAATACAGGTTAAGTGCAAACGACACCGCAGATGTTTAATATTTTTGTTTCTATTGGCTGAAAACTTGAAAGCAGAATCTGCAACACACAAAGGGCCGCGGTGGCCTAATGGTCAGACCATTCGCCTTCTACCAAGGCGATGCGGGTTTGATTCCTGGCGGGGTCGGTCCCCGGATTTTCGCACGTGAGAATCGTGCCGGATGACGCCGCTGGCCGACGGGTTACCTCGGGGATCTCCCGTTTCCCCCGCCCTTTCATTCCGACACTGCTCCATACTCACCTCATGTCACCCCTCACCAGCGCTCAATATCGAGGTCTTTAGCGCTGGTGAGGGGTGACATGAGGTGAGTATACCTCGATGTTGAGGGCTGACCAAAATCTCTCACTCACTCCCACACACAAAAAATAACACGTCTCTAATCAAGTTTCGTACCAACCTTTGCTGGAACCGTCGTCCACTCGACGCCGTAATTGTGATGGAATAGCTATGACACGACGACTTATGCTCGTATTTTCGCGCAGCCGTCATGCTGCAAGCTTCGCTCTCATGACACGTCGTAGATATCACGGTTTATAATAAAACAACCATGCTCGACCTGCAGGTGTTCCGACAAGAGAATAGGAACTAACTTCTAGCTGTCAGTCAGCTGGGCGCATGGCGCCGACCCCTCGAGGTGACCTTGAGGGCCACCCACCGTCTGTCCCTGACCAGCGCATCCCGGCCGCGTCCTGCAGCTGCTTCGTGCCAACATTAGCGCACAAATTGCCCTTTGCCAAACTAATAACAATGAGCTTCCTGACCCGTAGTACGTCTGTAATAAGACCTGTAGACTTTCAAAACTCTGGCAAAGTTAAGATGGCAGCCTGGCGTGAAGGACGGAAGCAATTAGGGCGACCCGGGAACGCGAGTTACGCCTCATAGTTTATTTATTTATTTATACACGATCAAAGTTCAGCACAACGGCCGGTTTACAATTTGTCGTGTGCAAACAGAATCACTAACGAAAAACATACTTACAGAGAAAAAAATACCACTAAGCACAAAGTCGTTGAACTGGAGTGCAGTATGTCCTCTGACAACGCGTCTCTGTACCACATACACAGATAGTATCGTCTTTAAACGGCTTCTTTAGGCAGGCATCACTTAAGTTGAGTAATTATAACAAATAAACAAATAAAAATCTTATCTGCCGAAGCTAAGCACACTTTGAACTGAGCAACAATTACCTGGTTGACTATTAACCTTTTGGATGTGTTTGATCATGCACCAGCATGCCTGTTCCTTCCATATCGGGCGAATGAAGACAAATCATAAATATTACTCTTGAAAAGTAATTTAATTAAAATCCTACTTCGACACGCTGCGTAGACGGGAAAACTATACCATATTTATTAAAACACTTGAAGTGCTTTCTTTAATCTGCAGATACTCAACAAAATTATGAATTTGTTGATTTAACGTTCAGACGAAAACTTGCGCCGCAGAATTGACGTAATTGTATCAATGATTCATAATGGCTAAATTTTTGGTTCGCTGTATCAATCCACCATAATTCCTTTTATTTCTCGGTGGACAGCCGGATGATACCGAATTTCACTTCCAGTTAGATGTTAATTATACAGCTCCAACTAGTCCTGCTGTGCTCTACGCAGCTACCCAGTCTCTGATGTTCCTTTCTTCCGGCTGACGTCTGGTTCTTGTAGAGGAATATCCCCGCCCGTCGAGTTGTCGTCCTTCCCCGAAATATGGCCAACCCATTTCCACTTCCCCCGTGTGGTTTTCCCTGGAAGTGAGCGATGTACGAAAACACGGCACAGCAGCCCCAGTTAGTATAAACATGCACCTGGCGACACACATACACACTTATCCACAGATCGATAAGTGACAGTTGTACAACCTCCAGCTGAAATGTCAGTACAGAACATTGAGTCCCTCTTCTCAAGCAGGTACCGACAATGTCTGATGCTTCCTATTCTAATAGTGCAACTGAGATAGTAAAAATTATGACTCGATTGGGGTGGAACACTTACTAAATTAAATAAAGTATTAAATATAATTTTATTTATTTGTATACTTTTGATATTCGCTGATCACTGCACTGCTTGCGAATGGCTCCTCCGGCTTATGTCGGAATCACATAGGCACAACTGAAGAAATACGACCGCTGCGACACTAAAAAACAAAATATGTCCGCCAATCAGCATTGAGGTTACTGTGACGTGAGCGCGACAAAAATTACGGACGCCACGCGAATTCCGAATTGAATTTATATCGATTTAATTCAAGTCGGAATTAAATTTTGCGCCCAAATGTAGGTGAAACTGGCGAGTCGGTAGTAAATTGCGCTTGTGTTTTTTTAAAAGAGAGATTTTCGTTGGTTAACATAAGCAAATCATAACCTTTCTTTAAAGAAACATGTGTTTCTGCCCTTATTTCCACATTTCAGAATGCCAATGGATATTTAAAATATATTACAAATGAACGAAAAAATCTGAAATACTGTTATCATCGGTGGCTGTCGTACTCGAGGTTAGTACGTAGTGGTAATGAATTACTTGCATGAAAATTTTTTTTATTATTTGTCGCGCGGCAGACAAACTAGTGTTCACAGTAACGATAATTTTTAGTGTCACGTTGCGTTTACTACTTAGGTCGTAGAGGCGATATCACAATACATGTGCCAGTCGGCGTAGCTCGTAGCCCCTCATTGATTTTCGCCTCACACAGACAACCTTCACCAGGCTAAGGTCAATTCAAGTGCAAGTTTGAAAACAAAATTATTCTTGTTTTACTATGAGAGAGTTTGGCACAGAGAGAAATCCTACCGTCAGTTGCGATGTTATCGCTAACGTGTCCAATGAAATACGAAACCTAGTTTAATTAAATTTGACAAGGCTTGGCAAACAAGAGAAGCAATAACATTTAGTTTTTAAGCGAAAAACCAACTTATTTCCGTTTCTAAACGAGCAACTTCACGTAACTTTATATTACCAAGCTCTGCGGTTGGTCAGTGTACACCTCAGAGGATCGATACCAATGCAACAGAGAGAGAATTGTCCCTTGCCAAACTGTTAACACAGATATTCCCTACCTGTAGTTAACCAGGCGGTCGCCTTAACAGATGAATAACGAAATATTAAAATTCAGGGTACGTGAAAGGAAACATCGCATTCGCGCCCTAGCTGCAAGTTTGCACGGCGACAAAGTGACGTCACAACCTCGATGCTCTTCTTACAGGTCGTGAAGTCAGTTAATATGTCAGCCTGGGTCACGGTCGTAGAAGAACAGGTCTGGACACTCACCTATCTAACAATGTATTTTGCTTGACCCCCTTGTTGTTTGGCTATAGTTCGTCAAGTTACCGAGAATGTTGTACTTTTTGGCGCTATAATCCGGGCGGTCGGACTCAAACTCCGCCCACTTTTTTTCCATTGTTAACATTATAAAGGAAATAAAGCTTTCTGGAGCCATGATTTTGAATTGTGAGCGAAGGAAGTATTTCATAGATTGATAAAAAATACGTTTTGATAAATTGTTTATCTTAGTGGAAAGGAAGTGGGCGGAGTTTGAGTCCGACCGCCCTAACTGAAGCGCCAATAAAATACAATATTCTCGGTAACTTGATGAACTGCAACCAAACAACACGGGGTCAAGTTTCCAGGCGAGTGTCCAGACCTGTTCTTCTACGACCGTGGTCCGGGTGGACGTATTTTGGGCACTCGAAGCGTACAATAAGCGTAAGCGGTAAGGACGAGACAGCATGCACATTACGCCTCATACTAGCCTCTAGTTGAAAGTAACTGAACTGGCGTTTTCTTGTCTTCTTGTCGGTAGTTCATTCAGAATCGACCCTGTCATTATGTGATGAAATATTAAAGATAAACGTGTATTGTACACGGCTATATACAGTTTTTAACGATTTCGCACCAGGGAACCGCAAAAACACCCATTTTCGGCCGCGACAAAATAAACTTTAACGTTGACTGGTGCGCCTGAAATGAGGATACATACACGTAACGTTCTTCGAATGATATTCCCAGTCCGACATTATTCGCGTAATTTGAGCAGTTTTTGAGTAAACTTTGCCGGCCGAAGTTTTATACACCGCTCGGTGGTCTGGACAGGTCTTCCAAGTGCTCATTAAAAACGTCATACATTAAATATCACTTTAAATAGTTTTATGTGACAAAAACATCTCACCAACACTCCAGACGCACGGCAGAGAGCGTCGATTCGATACACAATGAGCCGCTTTCGGATATTCGATTCAGTCGCCCACGGGCATTGAAAGAGCAGAGTCACACTACTATCAGATCTTATCAAGCAACTAGACACCTGGCCATGGCAGTTATTCGTGTCGTAGAAGGGGATGTGCACTTGTTACCGCCAATATACACCACAGCATATTTACAGTTCGCATAGCTACAAACTTGGTATCGTTATAAACAGGAGGAATGTCTTGGCAGGACCATTATGAGAATGCGAGACCCGGGGCAACATAAATCTAAGCCCCCGCCTTTTTTTTGATGCAGTTATGATGTGCGCTTGTAACTCCTCACGCTTTCCTAACTTTAGCTGCATTGTCACATCTCTGGTTTAGGTAGTCCTGGGCACGGTCTTATAATTACAGGTCTGGACACTCGCCTATCTACCAATGCTATTGAGTTGACCCCGTTATGACTGAAAGCGCCACTAGCAATGAAGTGTTGTTTTAACATTGCAATATAAGGTCGTACTTGCTAAGCTCCTGGCAGCTCCGACACGAGTTTGCTCCTTGTATTCCCATTCACGCAATGTTTAAACAACCCCAGAGTGCCAGTGGCGCCAATCGGTCATAACGGGGTCAATTTTCATCTTCAAGTGTCCAGACCTGTTCCTCTATGGCCGTGGTCCTGAATATCCATTAATGTTCCAAACGAAAGAAGTGTTCATACGCTAGTGCTGCAATCTTAGAGCATAGATAACAACTAGAGAGCTGATTGCCTATCCTTCTACATGCTGTGAAGTGATTCCTAGATCTAATCAGCTGTTGATGGGCACCGAGCGAAACAAGTTTCTTATTTATTACTATACGTATAGCGGTGAGCATATTGTATTTAAATATCACTCACATTTAAAGAAGCATATGCAGAATGATTCGCTGGCGCTTATTACCAGCATCCATCTACTCTCGTTCATTTTTGTATAAAGTAAGAGTTTGTTTACATGTTCTGTTTACATAGTCTTGGCATTTTTGTTTTCCAGTAATTTAAATAATGAATAAAACTAAATACGTTGTGTATTTATTGTAAAAGATTCAATAGCCAACAAATCTCATTTCTCAAGGTCTTTACAAAGAGATATCGCAACATTAATTATTTTGTAGCGGTTTTCGTATATTTTGCCTATCGCTAGATGTAGGTTTCACAACAAAGGCACCAAGCTATCTTTGATTATCCATGCTCTAAGGCTGCAATGGTGTATGTCCAAAAAATTTCTTTGGTTTGGAACTTGCTCTATTGAAGAATCGTTTAAAAGTAACACCAATGAATGTCTTTACACGTACAGTACACTACTCAAAAATATATTTCTCAGCAACCAACTAAAACGTTAGAATAAGTCCACTTATTTGAAATTTAAAAAAATTTAATCCTAAAATTGAGGCCCCAGGGAAATGCCCCTTTTGCCCCTCTTAGACGCGGCCATGGTGTGGTGAAGCCCGCTGGTGAGCGCTACTGGGGTTTCTGGGCCGGGTGTCGGGTGTGCGGGATAGTTGAGTGACACGACCACACACTGCAGACCATCACACCTGCTCTACACTCTCACGTCACACCAGGGTTGCCAGATTTATCTACTACCGAGTAGCCAGCTTCACAACTGCCAATTTAAGAAAATAATGACGAAATTAATCAGAAATTATCTTTTAACACTTAGAGGTCATCACTGGCATTATAGGTGACAGTACTAACTTGCTTAACAATAGCTAATCTAATCCAAGTCTTCATCTAGAGCTGTGAATAATTCTTCTTTGTTTAAAGGAGTGGAATTTACTGAGGGAGAATTTGGTGCCAGTGAGGGATATTGGAGGGGTTCGAAACGGTCTTGATAGTGAGTAAAATAATGTACACTTGCCATTGGGCATCAGCCCAACTGCACATTATTATTACTACTACTATCTGAATACAACTCGTTTTCCAATTCCCTCTTATATTTCCTTACTTTCTTTCTTTCTTTTTTTTTTTTTTTTTTTTGCTCTGAGGCATCTTGATGTTTGAAAATGTCAAGATATTTACATAGCAAAATCGTAATTATATTTTGGCCTGTCATAGAAGTAATGTCACATTGGAGACATAGCATCATGCAAAATATTTGCCCATATATTTCAGAGTGCCAATAAAGCCAAGCAATTTTTTTAAACAAGTGATAAAAAATTCTCAGAATTCAAAGAAACCTGTACATGCCCCGCCTGTAATGTTATAGTCTATCTCAAGTAAGAATTCCATATTCAGACAGTTCACTTCTGAGAAGTGTGTCGGTAAACAGGATTGCAGAGACTGCTTTTCCAGGAAGCCAGGTAGGTTTAAAGCTCCAAACAATGGAACTACCAAGCACATTTCGCAGAAGAGAAATGTCAAAATATGGAAAAGTTACATGAAACAGACTATATAAGTCAGAAAGTGTGCTTCGTTGCTTTAAAAGTCGCCAGAGAGTAGCCAAGCCGGCAAGTCATTTTTTGGACTGGAAAAGGCGCCAGTTTGGCGACAAATAGCACGTCTGGCAACCCTGACGCACTGTTTACAAGCACGACGACCTACCTTCGTCATTCGCTACTCCCTCCGTCGTTGGTATCTAAGCAAACGTACTAAATAGATATGTACAGTTCAGTTCACTACATAGAGACAAAACATTTCGCGAAAAGATTTTTGCAGCACTTTGTTTCAGTGCCTTACGTGCGCACTTGCATCTCTGATATGAGGTCAGTGATTGGATGCCGTAACACCCAGCGTCTTGAGGTTAAACCAGTAAATCACAGATGTGATGTGTGGCAGTTATCCGTGTACTGATTGGCAAAGTCAAATGAATAACAATTCTTCACAAAAGACTCTTGTCAATAGCCATGAAGTTGAGCTGCAGGTGTGTACGTAAGGCACTGAAACAAAGTGGGGCAAAAATAATTTCACCAAATATTTACGTCCCTCCACATTACAGATACAATTTAAACTTCAACCACCCCAAGAGCCACTGATTTTTGGGAAAAGAATGTGCGCATGTGTGAACCGTGCCGGACGATGCCGTTGATCGACGGGTTTTCTCGAAGATCTTCCGTTTCATCCGCCATTTCATTCCGGCGCTGCTCCATTTTTACCTCATATTAACCCTTATCAGCGCTAACAAAAATCACTCACTCACTCACACGTTCTTTCATTGGTTACTTACTGTTTGACGTCGGTCACCACTATGTTACAAACACTGAGCTCCGCCAATAAGCACTGGAGGTTTACTATTGGCTTAGGAATCTGAAATATTAGTGTTTTTTGGGCACAAGCTAGATTTCAAACAACTGTAATTTCGTGAAGCTTTCGCTTTTGGGTCTAGCCTTATTTGACACCTCGTAGCAGGCGCTGAGGCAATAACAAAGTATCAACTAAATACATGTTCCATTATGTGATATTACTGCGTCACTTAGCAGGCAATGAGCAGTTGTTATCTGCTTCAGTTAACATTTGCTAGTCTACAGGTCGGCGAACACGCGAAAATTTCCGTCGTGTACTATTGGCTCACCGTACTCTTGACGATGTCGCGTTTACTGTTGTCCAATCACTAGAGACATGCAAATTTCGCGTTACAATTTGGTAGCAGACTAAACTTCGCTTTCCTATACATAACAGATAATAATCTGCGATTCAAATGGCCACGAACTTTTATGTATTGTCATTTATGTGTGTTACGTCTTTACAGAGATTGGCCTCTCTACCGTGTAAGCATTCTCCACGGCAAGTCACGACAAAACGCGAATTTTGCATGTCGCTACCAATCACACAAGTCTTCAGATACGTACATATGTTCGTAGTTGGTAGTAGAATGTAACACGGAATCGCAGACACTTTTGGTCCGTCGAACTTGAAACTTCTGAAAACGTTCTGAAGAAGAAAACGTGCAAAGATTTGATCTTCCACAGAAAGAAACAGTCAATCCCACATTTCCAACTCATTTTACTGTCGTTGTTTTGATCACCCTGTTTCGAGTAGTATTTTACTATATTCCATTTAGAAATTAATTTGTGTTGTTAGCGTTCTATTTTTTTTGTTTCTATTCGTGTCGTCTTTCGCGATACCACAGTGATCCATTCCGGGATTGTCGATATGTTATACGTTTGTTGACAACAGTTACTACTAGTCTTTCTAAATTGTTTTTATTTATTGTGGGTTTTCTTCTGCAACACGGCAGCATTCGCTCGCAATGGCCTGTGCTAAAAAAAACACACGGTTTAGTTTGTAGTATGTTACTGGGGGATATTATGGTGGGAATAAATAAATACTAACACAGGAGTACAGTATGCTCGGTCACAACAGCCCTACTTCCATCTCGACCATAATGTTGACCACGCCTGAGTCAGGACGTGGCTATAGTGTTGCCTACTGGTTGTCCTGAATGACAGTTCCCCTCTCAACCCCCAATCCTCTCACCCGAGCTGCCGTACAAAATTGTCTATATGAAAGTCCCCGTATCGAATCGTGGTGACAACAGTCCCTCCCCTACAGCCCTTGTCGCTATGTCAAATCTTCGTCTGCAAGCACACCTAACAATACAGCTGGACACAAGGTCAACGAGAAGAAATATGGCATCCAGATGTTTCCAGTACACGAAGCTGTCGAATAACGAAACTGTTCGAAAATAAGACATACGAAATAATAACAAAGTAACTCAAGGTTGGAACAGACTGCAAGAAAACATTTTCTTACTTGCAAAACTTTCAACATTTTTAAAAAACAGAATATATTTGCTGTAAGATGGTACAAACACGAAACTAATAATTGTAAATATGCTGCATGATGGTACTTGATGTTTTGACTTATAAATATAACTTCGTAGCGTAAACACCACCATAAAATAAAAACAGAAACGTCGGTACAGCACAAACATTAATGCTTCAATTAAATGGGAATTCCTTAAAATTTAAGTAACACATCTAAGGAATCAATTTTGTTAGTAATACAATACCGAACCTCTATTATAATTTACTGTAACATTTATGTGGTGGACTTCACGAGCTATCCTCATGTCTTAAGAGGAGTCCTCGACTGGCGCATGGACGGCGTTGCAGCGTGTCACGTCATACATTTTTACGCTAAACCGCTGAAGTTATACATATTATGTTTACCTACGAAAAGAACACGCACTTGAAACCATGCTTATATTTTTTCAAAAATGCAGCACGCTTGTTAGAAACATGATATTCGGGCCTCTCAAAATGGCTAAAAACGGGGTTTTTAGACTGTTGTAACTCCGAAAATATTACCTGAATTCGTAAAGTGCAAAACGAGAAGCATACGTTGGTCTTTACTTCAAACTATCCAAAAATAAAATATTGGGGTCACCACTTAAAGTCCCATAGTAAAAAGACTACAACGGAAACCTTGCATGCCAATTTGGCGCGCTGCGAATAGAGGCGATATACTTCTCGTCGAGCGTGGGGCACTGGCTCTTACCGCTACGCTGTTCCCACGCGTCAAAGGTGGAATTTCGACACCGCGAAGGACTCCTCTTAAGTAGGCCTACTCAGTAAACATGACGGTACCCTGACGTATTATAAAATTATACCGTTTGTGTTTTAATAATAATTTAAGCCTGAAGTGTACCTCATTTATTTGAATCAATTTACTATTTAAAATAATATTAAGTATGACAGTAGTTTAACAAACGCTTTAAAGAAATATTCAACTAATTATCATTACCAATCTAAATTTGAATACCACGGTTACAATTTAAAAAAGAAAAATAAACTTTTTAATTTATATTAACGACAAAATTTAATACAGACCGGTAACTAAGGCAAGAAGATCGTCTAATAAATCTTAAAACACGTTAACAGTTACAGCACGTCATCGTTGACTTTTATGGTGGAAAAACGCTGTTAAGTTGTCTCAAAACGTCTGCACTTCTTAAGAATTTGCAAAGAAAATAAAAGCTCTAGACAAATCATAGAGTTGCAAATCTTTCTTCTTCCTTGCATTGTGCGCATTGCAAGCTGGGCTGCAGGGCAAACCACTGCAAGTCGACGTCGACCAGAGAGGGAAGCCCCACGCCAGAGGGGGGACATACAAGTCACAAACCGGTCGAGTCAAGCCTCTGCCCTCCACGAGGTCAGCCTTGCTCCCACGGCAGTAACGACCCCTGTGCTGCGGTCACTATGCCCCGCTCACACCCAGGACTACCCCCTCTTAGTTAATAATAAATAAAAACCACACGGGAGAGTAGCCGTGGGCCGGACACCACACTCTTGACTCAGCAGGACTTAAGGGGCCTCCCTAGATAGGCTGTGTTTGTATGTGTAAGGCAGGAGCGGTAAGGTTGCCGTTGACCAACGTATGTGATACATTATCGCTTCTCCGCGCTGGCCACTCAGCTGGCGTGCATTGCTTTACTGTTATCCTTTTTACAATGGGACTTTTAAGAGTGCGTGGTAGGTAAATGAACATTGAAAACCTCAATTGATTTCTACGCATTTTTCGAAGCCAATGTGGCTAAAATACCCTATGACAACCCTAGAAAATGGTATTTACCAACTTTGTGAGTAAATATTTATCCACAATTACTAATTCGTTACGCGTGATCTCTTCCGCCGCAGTTAAATGCACGAGGTTCCGGCGTCAGAGATTGTGCCTCAGAAGTTCCGTAACACTGGAAACTATTTTGCTTAAAACGTTGGTTAAACTATTGTCTAGGATTGCTATTGTTTAACTTTCTCAAATTGGCTTCAAGAAACCTACAGTTATAGATTAATATTTTTAGCGTTGAATTATGTACCACGCCCTCTTAAGCGATGACCACATTCTTTTATTTGTGGCCAGAGTAGTTCAAAGTCTAGCGCTTGTTTCTATAGTTCTGGTTTTTTAATCCGGTAGTTACTTTTACAGATACGGCAGTCTAAAAAAAACCAATTTAGTCCATTTTGGGGGGCCCGAAAATTATGCTTTAATCAACGTGCCGAATTTTCGAAACTATAGCGACATAGTTTGTTTGAAGTGTGTGTTCTTTTCGCAGATATGCAAATGTAATGCGCCTTTAGTAGTTTAGTATTTAAAAAAATAATAATCTCAACTTGCTGCAAGGCATTTAAAGCGCAGGTATGGAGGTCCCTTCAATACTTCAGTACGTGTCTGCCAAACCCTGAGAGACGACCTGAACTGATCTTTAACATGGGCGCAGGGGGCGCGGTTGTGCCAGTAGTTTCCGCCCCTTCATTCCGGCGCTGCTCCATACATAATGCCACCTCTCACCAGCAATATCTCTTCACTCACTAACTCTCCATGGGCCAGTGGATCAGAGGGGTCTACTGTTAAGGGAATAATTATGTTGAAAAAAATTAATATTTACTATCACATTATTAATAGAATTATTTGTATGATATTTGCAATATAACTACTAATTTTAATATAAAAAACCCGTAAACAGCGTAAATATTTTCTTATTCACTTTTCATTCTTAGCCCCCTCCGCCATCCCAGATTCCTAACAATAGAGAACAGACGAAACGCGAAAGGTGTGGGAAACGGGAGCACCCCAATATTCTCCCCCTCCCCCCAAGACAGGATAGTTACAGGTTATTCGCGCGTTTCCGAGCGAGGTAACACGTTGGATGATCTTTCATTCGGGAGGACCCTTGTTCGCGGGCGGCTACAGGCGAATTCTGGAATTGTTCCTGTGCAAAGAGGCCAAGGCCGATTCCTCTCCCAATTCCTGTCTTAGTGTAACATTTGTGTGACTGTCTCTGATATTCACATTGTCGACGAGACTTAAGTCCAAGATCCGTCATTTCTTCTGCTTTGACGATAGTTATTTTTTTATTCCTAAACGAGAGCGGACATCAAAATACCGTTGTACATTTTTGTAAAACATTGTTTTTACTATGTATAGGTGATTCGGAATAAAGTGAGCACTAAAAAAAGCCCTGATTAATTTCTATTTTCTGCCAGTTTATATCTTTCCGCTACACGTAAACATCAACATTGCCACGTGCTTTTATTTACATAGTCTTGTACAATGTTTACATTTACGTTACAGTGCTCCGATAAATTTTAGCTACAATAATATGTACTCATTAAATGCACGGGTGTTGAATATGTGCTATACTCAGTAATAATCTTAGTTATAAATACCTGCGAGTTAACGTCTTATAACATTGGTTTCTCTGCGTCTACTCTAACGGCGCTATTAATTACCGTTACGAATCTCGTAAATCCATGCACAGTATATTCGAACTTTTAAATTAAAACCGTCACTAAAAAAACACACGACACACGCAACTCAAGAATTAAAATTCCGTTTAACATTCTTCAATGAACGACGACGTTGAATGTATTTATCAGAAACCCATATTCATTACACAACGGACAAACAAACTGAATGACGCAATGCGGCGGAAACCTAACTCTAATGCCATCTGTCGGTGAAATTTTAAACTATCTCTGCGGCGCGAAGCAATAGCGGCGTGTGCCAACGATAATCGACTCGGGTGCGTCGCTTTGTACTTCCGCTAATCAAATAAATTTATACAGTCAGTAGGTATGTCAGTAAGAACTTAAATAAATATTTTAAAGTATATTAAATACAGAGAGGTTGTTTGCAATTGATGTTGTTTCACTAATGCTGTATTCACATAAGAAAATACTTTAGTATAATTAGCTGATTCCATTTTAGAGCCCACGATTTTTGGTGAAAAGAATTCTGCAACAATTTGTTTCAATGCCTTATGTGCACTATGCAGCTCTGTTTCGTGGTCAGTGATTGGTTGTTTTAAATTCTCAGCGTCTAGGGTTCCACCCGCAAATTACAGACGTTTGGTGTCGCAGCGACCTTGTTCCTGTTGGCACAAGTCAAATGAGTCACGTCTGTGCAATTATACATTCTGCTAATAATCAAGAGCAGACCTGCACATGTGCACGTAAGACATTGAAACAAACTGTGGCAGGATTCTTTTCACCAAAAATCGTGGGCTCTAACCATTGTGTCTTGAAAATATTAGGGAACACAGTGTACACTGTTTTTAACAAATCTGTGCAACAGTTTTTTGATATCTGCTGTCGTTTATTGTTAAAAAATAACTACCGTAAAATCAGTATAAATGATGAATCATGACCTTAAAGCACTCAAAAAACATTAACGCGTTGTAGGTCTATTAGTAGGAACTTGAAAAATTCGCGTTTACTTGCAGACACACGCTAGAATTCAAATAACTGTAAGTTCGTGTCAATTTCGCAACAATTGTTTCACTCGTCATACGACAGTTCTCGAAGGAGACTGGGCTAGCAATAAAGAAGCCACTATATGCAGACCCAATCACGTGGTATCACTATGTCAGTGAGCAGCCAATGATCAGCTGATGTGTGCTTGAATACACATACTTGCAGTCTAGCACAAGCCAGTAAACACGCTAATTGTTCCGGTCTCTATAAGCGAATCACAGACGTGCGGTGTAGCAGTAACCGAATTCTGATTGACGGCGACAAATATATAAAAGTCTTCTTTAAAAAGCACGTGACCAGTAATCATACGAACTGCGCGTGGTCACGCATGAGACTAAGCTAGCACGTAATTTTTTCCCTACAAAAAAACCTAATACATATCGGAAACATATAGCACGCTTCAATTCGAAGCTGATGTGTGCAGGTACGTAAATTTCTGCGATATATCCTAGGTCAAGTTGAACACTAAGAACGTATCCCTGTCACGTCTGTGATTGGACTACTGCTGTGCTATACGTGGTCCGGGATAAAGTGAGCACTCATAAAAACCCTGTTAAAAGTCCTATTTTCAGCCTGTTCGTATCTTTCCGTGCGTAACGGTTAACGACGGGACATGTCTAAACTCTCTGGACACGTCACTTAATGTTTGCGCGTGTTAGATGAAGTGTGCAGTCCGTATGAATCGATACAGTTTAGCAGGGGAGTATCCATGAGGGGTGGGTGGGTTAGTGGGGGTCAGAACCCTCCCCACCCCTTAGTCATCAAAAAAATTGAAAAACGTTCATATTAAAATAATCTGTAATATTTTCATTTGTAGAAATGTCGATATTTTGTTACAAAACCAGTTTAAAATAGACCTATTTTGCAATTACCTGAAATCCAAAATTTGCCCGGGGTACAACCCCCGAACCCCCCACTTTTAAGAGGTGGTCGGTGTTCCTACACAAAATTCCCTGGTCAAAACCTCTCCCTTACATACATCCTGGCTACGCGTCTGCAGTTTAGTTTAAAAAAAAATATTAATTATATAAAATACAATTATGTCAATTTCTGTACAGTTTGTTTCTGTATTGTTGTATTTAAATAGGAAAATACATTGAACTATATTGCGTAATTCCGCTGCCAACCATGCGAGCAGTAGGGCAACTATGTTAAATGTTAAATCATGTGCAGTAATGGCTAGTGATATTTTTCAAAAGTTTAATTTTTAGTGCTCACTTTATCCCGAATGACCTATATCGCGACACGCCGTTGACTAGCGCAAGCCAGCCGTAAACAATTCGCAGGGTAGTTGCGTATTGCCCGCTAGTACGGTTACACGACAACAGATAAAATCTACAGATGGTAAAATATTGGGAAAACTTATGTCAACATACCCTTGAAAATATGATAGTTTCTTTTAATATTCGTGATCGGACGATAATTGTCCGACACGACATAGTTGGCTAGACAAGTCATAGGCGTCAAATATTAAACTAGCAGCATTCTCATTGGATCTGTCAACTAAGGTATCAGTTTTGCATATAGCAATCCACGAAATTCACGCAGCTCGAATTAAAATAACGTATCTGATGTGCATGTACGGATAGTCCGTCCATTCTGCTTCGTGGTCTCTGGCACAGTGCCGGCTCTAGGGTTGTTGCCAGGGAGGGCATACGTTACAGATAACTGTACAGGGTTGTGTGCTAGTTGACGTTACAGCCACTGACACGTTGGTTACAACACAACAGAATTAGTTGCCAGCAGATATTTCATGGTCATCTCATTGACGTACGGCGACTTGTTCACAGGGGTGTACAGTTCTCGGCAACTTGTGACCTTGCCAACAACCCTCGAGCCGCCACTGCTCGGGCACGCACTGCATCACTAATCGTACAAAAACGTGAGGGACTCCGAGCGACTAGGCGAACTGGCAACATCGCGTTATTACTCAGCCACGTGTGACAAGCTGTTTCCGGCACAACACCATGTTCTCAGAGTCCAGACGCGTCACACATTTTCTCTGCAGCATCCGGTAAGCTAGCTCGAGTTTTATATATTCTTGTCACACATTGAGAGAGACAAGACATTTCACGGGTTCTACAACCAACCGGCTAGACTCCACAATACTTTGTATTCTGCCTTCTAAAAAGATTGTTGTATGTACCTAAATGTTTGCTTACCTCTTGAGTACCTTTATTTTAAAAATAATTTTTTACGTGAAATGACAAAGGCGTCAGTGCGTAGATAAATACAGTTACTTGATACTACTTCTTCAGAGGCTGCTCCAGTGACTGACTACAATAGTTGTACGTGTGACAAGGTAGCGCGGGAGACAGTGAGAGTTTTCATGCAGGTCTGCTATTGGTCCACAGTCCTCAGGAAGAGTTTAAGGCTGTTTAAGTGGGATAAAATCATAATTTTATATTTTTATTAAATATTATTAGCTTTGTAGACGAAATTTGTGAGTACATTTTACTCTTACGAAACAATTTTAGCTCTCATAGTTTTCTCATAACGGGATGTCAAAGTCAAAATTTGCTTGTTCTGTTGCCATGCAAATAGTAGAAACCAACTGACCTACTTAAACAAAATAATTCACTATGAACTTACATCCCATGAGCTATGCAATAAAACATTAAAAATCCCACAATGTAATATTTACGGTATTACATGATCGTGGCTATACAGGTTTTGCCTATAGATCATAAGCAATGGTGTATGCCCATAAACCCATACATTATTATTCTTGTTACAAGTTGTTACCCCCAGCGTTGCCAAGCTCTGTTGGCACAGATTAATTATTAACTTTAATAAAAGTTCAAAATACCATATGTCGACCTTTGAATTAATTTTCTTCCCATGGAAACTCACGACATTCTCAACAATTTTATCGGAATAAGCAATTTCGAACGACTGTTGCTGGGTCATTAAAATCCCACAGTAAAAGAAAATAACTAAACAAAAAAATTATAACAAATAAAAGCCACTGTTCTCAAGAAATATGTAACGTGTAATAAGTTAAGGAAAGAAAATATAGTCGGTTAAGTTATAGGGTAAACGTACCCTAATTCGTGATAAAAATAGGCCACGAACTTCAGTATATGTTAAACATTTGAATTGTGATCATACGTGATAGATACATTGTTCACTTATTGCCACAAACTACACATGCCTGCTCTCTGTTGATAACCTAGTGAACTATGTGTCCAGACCCTTCCCAAATTTGTGAAACTCGCAAAGTGGTGTATCACGACATTAAGGTACATCACGATATATGGTCGGTTTATCCTACCCAGGAAAAAAAAATACACATACGTACAGTAGCAAAATAGATACGAGAAAATGGCGCAAAAATTAAACAGCCGTATAAAATAAACATCTTCCAACCATATACGGCGTAACAAACTACAGTGTTACGGAGACTGGTTTGGTACCAAATATTTTCGCGACTTTTCGCTATCATTAGCCAATCATCAGCTACGGACGAACATGTTTGAACGGGGATTGGACCAATAGGGAATATTTCATAGCAAATTACAGCCGATAATTCGCAAAGTTCACGGTTAGAATTTCATGCAACTAATCAACAGTGAGACACGCTTACGTCTAAACACACCGCTGAGTAACATATACTCTGTCCACTCTAAGGTTGCAGCAGAATTAAAAATTGCTAACGAAATAAATCTAAGCAATTGAATTGTATCTTGATTCTTCACACTGTGATTGTGCCGTAGCATAGTTACCTTGCATTTTTCAATATTTCAAATTAAATTTGCTTTTTGAAAAAAAAGTTATTGACATTCACTTGGATGAATTAGCTGCAACCTTACAATGGATAGAGTATAGTATTTAGGAATATATAAGTAAAACAGCCGGTACGGCGGCAAACTGTCACACACGTCAGCAGAATGACTTTGCTGAAGGCTGGCCAGCAACACGGCGCAAACGCTTTCCGCCAATCAGAGTAAGGCGGCTGCCCTGCTAACAGTCAGCAAGGCCAATAGGAAACCTGCCATAACATGCAGGAGCCAAACAGATACGGGGCTGGTATCAACAACCTCGAGAAGCCAATAAGCGGCGGAGTCCGACTGTATGAAATGAACCGGCAGGTCAACACACGTCTGTATTATTCAGTGCTAGAGGTACGTAAATTTCGCAGATACATTCCTGGTCAGGTTGAACGCCAATTATGTATACTTCATTGTCATGTCTGTGACTTGCTGGCGGCTGTCACGAAACGCGTTTGACTACTGCAAGCCAGTAGTAAATAAGGAAATAATGCGAAGTGCTATCGCTTGCTACCTGCTTGTACGGTTATAAGACAATAGCTATAGGCACGATTATTTCGCGTATTGATTCTAGGTCAGGTTGAATGCCTATATTGTATACTTCACTACTCCTTCTGTGATTAGACGACAGCTGTTTTAACACATCTATGACGACTGCAAGCCAGTGATGAATAAGAAACAACTCATGGGGATTACGCGTAATACCCACTTGCACGGTTAGACGCCAGTGGATATTCGACTTCGGCCAGTGCATATATAGGACTGAGAATTCTAGGCTGTTGCCAGATTTATACGCGAAATACTCGTGCCTCTAACAATAGATAATGGATTGTGGCCAGTGGGTGTATAGGACTGACAAGTCTAGGCTGCTGCCAGATGAATCCGCGAAATTGACGTACCTCTACTCAGTGGTGAAGCGTGGACGCGTTCCAAGGCAAGCAGCATGATATCTGACTATACACTTTGAGCAGGCGACAGTTGTGTTGCTGAGACCTAGGTGTATTACTGAGAACTAGTTCCTCGTCTCTTACATGCTACTGGCTGTGGAGTGTACCTGCCTTTACCAGTTAAATGGTTACACAGGCAACTGAGAGTTCTGTACAGTCACTGCCAGTCACAGCTTGTCCTAGAACACTTCACGCTTCGCCACTGGAAGCTGTTCACAATAAACTGAGCACTCATCACAACTTGTAATTAAATACATTTTTTATTGAGCCAATATACGTTAAGGGCGCGGTCTACCGCAATTTACATCACCATTTTTTTATTTGTACCAAATATTTTTTTTTCTTATTTTAGACACAAAATGTGACTAAATTTGGCTCTTATGAAATTTTTTTATCTCTGAAAGTTTTCGCGTAATGGCTTGTTAAAGTCATATTTTGCATGTTTCCGTTTTAACGACTACACTAAAACCAACTGATATACCAAACTAAAAAAAAAATCACAGAGGATAAAGACATTACAGGCTACAATGACATGCTCATAAAATTAAAAAAAAAAAAAAATAATAAATAAATAAATAAATAAATAAATATTTGAATTAAAAAACAATGCTGAAACTAAAAATAAAAAAAATCTATATACGTATATTTTTTTAATACAAATGATTTTTATTCTTTAATTTTAGGAGCATGTCATTGTAGCCTGCAATGTCTTTATCCACTGTGATTTTTTTGAGTTTCGTATATCAGTTGGTTTTAGTGTAGTCGTTAAAATGAAAATATGCAAAATATTACTTTAAAAAGCCATTACGCAAAACCTATGAGAGATAAAAAAATTTCATAAGAGCCAAATTTAGTCACATTTTGTGCCTAAAATAAGGAAAAAAATATCTGGTACAAATAAAAAATTAAATAATGGTGATGAAAATTGTGGTAGACCGTGCCCTTAACTTTTGAGTGTGTTGAAACGTTTACACTGTTTTTTTAGTTACATTGAAGTTTTCATATTAAAAATTGTGAAGATGGCTGCAAAACGGCTGAAAAAAATTATGCTGTGCTGAATTTATCGTGAACAGTCTCTGTGGCTACGCCATTTCGCTTCTGTACGTCATCACACTCCGCGACCGAGAAATGTGACAGTATGCACGACGGCGCGGGGATAGAGCCCGACGTCTCTCGTGTGTGCTCGGCTGTATAGCGTTGACACGCAGCAAATACGAGCCGCGAGCGGGACAAGTGCTGCACACACACGCTGCACGCGGAAGTGAGATACGCACGCGCCCGCTCAAATATACGCACAGCCGTGCCACACGACTTTCGCACGAGCTGCTTGTTTGCTGTAGTCGCTCCGGGACCGTGAATAGGGTTAACAGACACGGCCGACCTAAAAAGGAGGGCGTTTCACTAACTAGGAGACTGGATTTCTTTCTTACACTCAAAAATGATTTACGCTTTGAGATGATGGTTAGGGGCCCTTGTTTTTCGCGAAAAGAATTTTGCCTCACTTTGTTTCCGTGCCTTACGTGCACATCTGCAGTTCTGCTTCGTGGTCAATGATTGGATATTTGAACTCTCGCGAGCTTTGGAATTCTACCGCCAAATCACAGACGTGTGATGTTGCAGGAAAGATTTTGTAATTGACTCAGTCAAATGAGATATGGCTAAAAGGTCCCCTGTTTTTCGCGAAAATAAGTTTGCCCCAGTTGTTTAGGTGTCTTACGTGCACATCTGCAATTATGCTTCATGGTTATTGGCAACGTGTCTATGTGAAGATCCGTATCTCATTTGACTGAGCCAATTACAATAAAGTTCCTGCATCACCACACGTCTTTGATTTGCCGGTGGAATCCCAAGGCTAGTGGGAGTTAAAATATCCAATCACTGACCACGAAGCAGAATTTCAGATGTGCACGTAAGGCACTGAAACAGACTGGGGCAAAATTCTTTTCGCGAAAAAACAGGGTCCCTAATGATGGTACACCGTGAAAATGATTTTTGCCACCATACCCTTGAAAACACTGTAGTTCCATGCAACACATATGATTGGGTGATGTACATCTGGCACAACGTAGCTGTCTGCAGACCAATAACAGCCATCAAATATTACAATAGCGGGATTCTTACTGGCTCAATAAAATAGGGCAACAGCTCTACGTACAAGCGAAAGCCAGTAATCTTCTGATAAGTCGAACGTGCGTAGAAATCCAGCAAACAATTAAGTTTTCCCGTGATAAACAATCATCTCTAATTATGCTATGTGGCTTAAGTTATTTTAATATTTAAAATAATATTTCATTATTGCGTTAAACAGTATAATAAAACCGCCAAAATCACACACACACAACAGGACCAGTCAACCAAAAAATATATAAATTAAGGTGGTCGCCTGCTCAGGTTGCAGTGAGGTGTGCAGAACTTTGGCCGTTACAAGTGTGTTGTAAAACTGCTCAGCGAGCCTAAGTTGTGTCTGCTTAGGAACAGAATTCAAAGAATGTTACACAAGTCCCCTACGTATCTCTAAAGTTTATTTTTACACTACCAAAACTGGGTTACTCGCGGACCATTTTAGGTACAAAAATCTTTGCGCAGAATATTTTGAAGTGTATAAGCGTGTACAGCACACCTAAAATCATAGGGTCACCACTGAGTGCAGGCGAGTTGTCGACGAGAAGACTCACGTTAGTTTTAGAAACTTCCGCCTAGAGACTAGAGTGAGGTGTGAAGTGCGTGCTATGCCGTCCTTATCGCTTCCGCACTTGTAGGTCTCGAACGCATAAAATATGATCGCCCAGGCGGTCACCTTAAGAACTAGTAACAGTACTTGATTGCTTAAACTTACTGTACGAACAAAGAAAAACGGATATTAGTTTAAAGTGTCGAAAAAATTCGTCTGACGGAGAAAAAAAACTGAAAAGGACACTTCTTCCTTTTGCCGGACGTCTGAATCAGAAGTCCTCGAGAGACGCTTTTTAATATTTAGTGCAGTGGACATCTGGTGGTGAAAAAATGCCCGTTTTAGAGTGCTGCCTACTCTTGAGCCCTGATATAGGCCGTTCACATAAAGTGAGCGCTATGCATTAAGTTATCTTTCGGTTGTTTTGCAGCCATCTTTACTATTATTAATATGAAAACTTCTATGTAACTAAAAACCAGTGTAAATGTTTCAACACTCTCAAGAGTTCACATATATTGTCTCAATAAAACATGTTTTTAATTCATTACAAGTTCTGCTGAGTGCTCAGTTGATAGTGAACAGCCTATAGCAAGGATAGAGATGTAGGCCTACATGTTTTATTAGGTTCGGTGGGGCTCATTCACCCTTTACGGTATCGCTTTCGGACAAATAACATTGTTTTGCATTGTAAAGAGGAAAATATTGCGCCAGGGAAAAATGTATAAAAACTGTTAGTCGTTCCCAAACGTGTATTTTTTTTAATGGAAATATTTATTTGTTCCAGATTTTCAAGTTACTGAAAAAAACCTTAAGAAAATAAATAGCAATGTTGGCCTCACTGACTGAGATAAACAAAAATGTTACCGTTGGCATGTAGTATGTACGATATCAGTAACTAAACTAGTCCAATATAACTTATTTAAATCCCTTATCCTTACCTTAGCCACGACCCAGCAGTAGGTACCGTTAGTCGCCATATTGGGTTATTTTTTAATTCTAAGAAGGAAAGTGTTAAAATCTGCGACCATAGCGTGGATTATATTTATCTTGCGCTACAGTGTAAGAATCGCAGTTGAACTTTAAACGCAATCAGACCAGAAAATTACGACTATAAACAAAACTGTACTAATAGTGGGCTAAATATACGTTCGAATTCCAACTATGATGCTTGTACTGTGAGGCAAGGCAAATTTTATTCATGCTACAGTCGGAAATTGTTAAGTTTTATTCTTAGAATAAAAAAAACTAAAATAAAAAAATTCAATATGTATGGCTGACATCACTCGGTAGGCCAGAAGCGGCCCGCGGACTGCTGTATGGAGACAACTGCTCCATACCAACAAGAGACAGCAGGGCAGCGACGGAAACAAAGAACAAACACTGCAACAAATAAGGCACGCACGCAGCGAGTGTATAAGCAGAGCAGGGGGGATGTATAATCCGTGACTAGCCTCGTTGCTAATGAGACAGCAGCTTTGTGGCACGTGCCACTGGACCACGTGGTCACTAACGAGCCGCCAGCTCGGACAAGTCAGTAGCGAGTATTGTCTGCTTCCCCCGGGGCAGCTGGACGCCCGACCATCCTCATTAGCATACATGCACGGAGGTGTCAGAGCAGGGATAATAACTGCAGGGTGAAGTAGACACACTACTAGTCGGCCATTATTCGCCTCACTTGTTTCTCCCTGCTTTAAGAGAAGTCCTTCGCGGTGTTAAATTTCCACCTTTGGCGCGTGGGAACAGCGTAGTGATAAGAGCCAGTGTCCCACGCTTGACGGGAAGAATATCGCCTCTATTCGCAGCGCGCCAAACTGGCGTGCAAGGTTTTCCTTGTAGTCTTTTTACTATGGGACTTGAAGCGGTGACCACAACATTTTATTTTGGAATAGTATGAAGTAAAGTCCAACGCATGCTTCTCGTTTTGTACTTTACGAATTGAGGTAATATTTTCGGAGTTACAACAGTCTAAAAAACCCGATTTTAGCCATTTTGAGAGGCCCGAAAATCATGTTTCTAACAAGCGTGCTGCATTTTTGAAAAAATAGAAGCATGGTTTCAAGTGTGTGTTCTTTTCGTAGATAAACATAAAATGAATAAGTTAAGCGGTTTAGCGTAAAAATGTATGCGCGTGACACGCTGCAACGCCGTCCATGCGCCAGTCGAGGACTTCTCTTAAGAGTGTTCAAGTGAGGTAAAAATCATAATTTTATATTTATAATAAATAGTGTTTGTTTTGTAGACGATACTTGTGAGTACAGTTTCCTCTTACGAAACGATTTTAACTCGCATAGTTTTCACATAACGGTGCGACAAAGTAAAAATTGGCATGATCTGCTGCCATGCAAATACTGAAAACTAAATGACTTACGTAAGGGAAATAATTCACAGTGAAATAACATGCCACGGGCTATATAATAAAACATTTTTAAACAATCCCGTGAGCAACTTTTGTATTTTAAAAAATGGCTGAATTTTCAACTTACTTCCTGTAGTTTCGTGATTTTTTAAAATTTCAAAGTGCTACGTCATGGTCTATTAAATACTTTATTGCATAGCTCATGGGATGTAATATCACAGTGAATTATTTTATTGAAGTAGGTCAGTTGGTTTTCACTATTTGTATGGCAACAGAACAAGCAAATTTTGACTTTGGCGCACCTTTATGAGAAAACTATGAAAGCTAAAATTGTTTCACAAGAGGAAACTGCACTCTCAAGTATTGTCTACAAAACTAACACTATTTCATAAAGGTATAACATGATTTTATCGCACTTGAAAACCCTTAAAGCGGCCGACTGTCTGCCTTGTACACAGCGTGCCAGCACAACTCTTTTCTTTCTGAGAAACTTCTCAACGTGTTTCTAACGTGTGCATTTACGAAAAGAACAAACACTTCAAACACTTACGGAAAGCTGGTTTCAAACAATCACGTTAATTACAAAGATCATTTCGGGGCCTCTCAGTACGGCTAAAAACGATTTTTCCAAACTAAAGTGTGTTTAGTAGTTTTTACAAAAAAAAAAAAAAAAATAATCGCAACTCGCTGTAACGCATTTGAAGCGCAGGTAGGGAGGCACGGGCCCGAGTTTCTTCGCATTTAACGACAATTATTTTTTAAAACATAAATGGGAGCCGATATCGTAAAATCGCTCCGTAACTGTGTTATGACTGATTTAAACGGCATACTCTAATTTTGTCGAGTCAGAAGACTGCAAAATAGTTGCTAATTAGTTAATTAACGAAATTTCCTTTTAATTGATAAATTAGCTATACCCATCATACAGTTTGTCTCGAAAAATTACATTGCATAGTGAAACCAATTTGCAAAAAAATTACGAAGCAAATTTACGATATTGACTCTCGTATGGATTTAAAAAAAAATTCACTCGAAAGCCGAGAAACTCGGGCCCAAGCCCTTAAACTTTTAGTGTCGAGGGTTAAAAATACAAGTCACTGCTTAGTATCTCATAAAACAACATATTCTAGCAAGCACGTAAACTAAACGCTCATTTCGTATGCACGCAACACGGCCAGAGACCGGTTTGCCAACGCAGGGGCCAGTTCATCATAGTATCGTTACTTCTTAACCATCGGGTAATTGCCTCTGTTAGTCTACGTATCGCCACATATTGCCCACTCATCAGATAATATCGTGGTGGACAAATTAATTGCCACAGCGCGTGGCTAGTCAGAATTTATCAGCCATATTATTGCTGCGCTGCTATTTCGTCTAACACAGCACGCGATGTCTTAGATAACATGAAAATTAAGAAATCATTGTAAAGTTTAATTAACTATGGGCTAGTTATGATACCCTTCCTGGTTAGGTTCAAGGATAATTTTGGTCGTTTACAGATATCAACATTGAACTATATATCATTAATGAATATTATAAAATATATTGTTAATTAAGGGGGCCCGAGGTGGGCTATTGGTCAGACTACTAGCCTACCATTATGACGACGCGGGTTCGATTCTCGGTGGGGTCTGTCCCCGGATTTCCGCTTGTCGGAATAGTGCCGGACGATATGATAGGCAGATTCCTGCGCTTCTCCGTGGTAGAGCCTCAATCCATGTTATCTTCCGAGGTATGCAGATGCTTACCAGCGCCCAGTTATAAGTCTGCGACATCCTGGCCCTCGTGTATCCTCTTCATACGATATTTGACAGCAGCGCAGATTTTTAAGTCCAATACACGCACTGACCAGAATCGATTATCCATTGGCTTCTAGCCGTACATGCACGTTATAAAAGAACGAATTATTTGTCGTTTAAATTTAATTGTATCAAAAATTAACGTCTGAGAACAGAATTATTTTAAAATTTATGTATGACAATCGTTTTTAAAAGTGCTCAACTTACTGTGAACCATTTAATTAGACCGTATAACTAGAGGCACGAGTATTTCGCGCATAAATCTGGCAACAGCGTAGAATTCTCAGTCCTATACATGCACTGGCCGAAGTAGAATATCCATTGGCGTCTAACCGTGCAAGTGGGTAGTGCGTGTATTCCCCATGACTTGTTTCTTATTTATCACTGGCTTGCAGTCGTCAAAGATGTGTTAAAACAGTTGTCGTCTAATCACAGAAGGAGTAGTGAAGTATACAATATTGGCATTCAACCTGACCTAGAATCAATAAGCGAAATAATCGTGCCTGGTATAACTCATGCTTCGGACGTCTTCGGCAAGGACTCGTATACTCCGTTTTATACAAGTTTGGTAAAATTTGACAGCTATTTATGGACAATCATTCTTAACATTTTGAGTTTTGTGGCACAATGCACGGCAAACGCTGCAGTATGAAAGGTGAAGTAGACATTTCCGGCTCATTTTAGAACTAAAAATGCCTTGCACTGTGCCCACAAATCACAAAATATTAAAAATTATTGCCCATAAGTAGGTGTCAAAATTTACTTAAGTGAAACAGATTATATCTCATTCTCATTACGTTGCGAGTGGCCGATGTGGCAACAGTGGTTGGAGCGCGTGCCGGCGGGTCGCGCGGCGCGTGGCTCGCCAAGACGATACGTGTCACTGATCATGTGAATAGAGTGA
>PNEQ01133136.1:27568-39484 GCA_003012365.1 Medauroidea extradentata | reverse complement strand
AAGCTGTTATGAAGTATTTTGGGAAAGTGAATACTATAGGTTATGTGCTAGTAAGAAAAATGTTTAACAAAATAATTGCATAAATTAGATAACAATAAGAAATATGAACATTTTTTTCTGTCATATGGTAATATGTGAAAAAATAATAAATAATGTAAAAAATTGAGCCTTAGGCATGCTATAAAATTTTAAATTAAAGAAAAACATTAAAAAACTATTATGATTCTGGCTATCCGTCATTAACAAAAGTTATTTTATGTATACCACATTTGAACAGCACACCATCGCTATTGCACAGTTAGCCGAGCGGTGAAGGACGCGTGTTTTTGCCGGTGACACAAGGATTCATGGTTCGATCCTGACCATCGGCGAAAGAATTTTTAATGCACAAAAAATTAAAAAAGAAAAAAAAAAAGACATATGGTCGAGCTTACCATATACCAACACATGTGACTTCGATGTTAAAATCATCGACACTAGCACACTCTAGCAGACAACGAAGTAACCATTGGAACAAACATGGTTGTCGACTGCAGCGCTGCCTAGTAGCCAGTGACGGAAACATGTTGTCAACACTGGTGCCACCTAGCAGTCAACTATATAAGCAAACATCCCCGAAGTCTAGCAGACGATGCACAGGGAAAAAAATGCCAAGTTAACAAGTGACTGACGAAAATGTAAACAATATGGAGACACTGCACGACAAGATGGACAATGTACCCGAAAACAAAATGGTGGACGTGACATCATCCAAAGGGAGGGCGTCGTGTCGCCGGTGCCATGAGAGAGAGAGGACATGGCAGAGAAAGGGCGTCGTGTCGTCGGTGCCGAGAGAGAGAGAGAGAGAGACTGATGACATGGAAAGAGGTCGTCGATGTTCGGTGCCATGAGAGAGAGAGACGATGACATGAAAAGAGGGCGTCGTCTTTCGGTGCCGAGAGAAAGGACATCGTCGACAAAATGGCCGACAAATTAGCCGACAAAATGGTCGACAATCCAAGATGGCCGACAAAATGTACGACAAAATGGCCGACAAGATGGCGGCCAAGATGGCGGCCGTGGCTCCGAGCTCCGGCGACCCGCGCCCCCAAAGTGCACCCCCCTTTTCCTACTACTGGGGGAGACGGGAGATTCTCGAGAAAACCCGCTGACCATCGGCATCGTCCGGCATGATTTCCACACGCGACAATCCAGGGGCCGACCCCGCACGGGAATCGAACCCGGATAGCAATGGTGGAAGGCGAGTGCTCTAGCCACTGTGCCAAACGCGTTCTCTGAAATTTATTTGGAAACACTGTAGTTGTTCTCGACAGCGCAAGTTAACACTACGCCCAAAAAAAAAAATAAGAAATACACTTCTGCTAGCCTAAAACAAGAGATTCAAGAATGGTAGAAAATGAACGTTTATTTCCCTTCTAGACTTACAAAACCCGAATTGCTGTTGCTAATGAAACAATTGCCCTCTTCCAAAAGCTTAAAATTGACGATTCATCAAAATTAAAGGCCACGAAGTAATCAGGCTGCCTTCCTAACCCAATTTGAACCCAGTTAATGTGGGGTAATGTCAAAGGAAGAGTTTGTGAAGAAATATCATACTCGATGGCAAGGAGACGTCTTGAACTGCTGTTCAGTATGTACTCTGTTGATTAATGAAAATTATGTTGTCGGCGCGTGAAAAACACAGAAAAATACTACTGGGATAGTGATTGGTTGTTTAGTACGGAAATAGACAAGATTGTTAACAAGTTGAAGATTCTTACGACGAATATTCTTTGAGTGAGACAGAAAACATAAGCTTCACTTCAGACTCAGATTGGGTAAATAACTTATTACTAATATTTTATTTCTTTAACATATTTTGATAGAGGAAGCGTGTTACAGTTTCGCCCCCTCGCCCGATATTAATATCCAATAATTACGTCAGTTTCTAAATGCTATGGTTTCATTAATCATCCCGTGTTTTGAGTCGAAAAGCAAAACTGAAAAGTAAATAAAATTTTGTCACTTTTACCTTTAAGGGAAAGCTTTTATGAAAGGGTCTATCATTCAAAAACTCTTTTTGATCTCTAAAGAACGGGTAGTTTTAACACAGCACTTTACAATGTCAGCTGACTGGTGTGTAAACTTTATTAGTGTACGTATGTAATAATATATTTGACTGATTTGAGCGTGTGTGTACGGTGTAATGTGTTTCCCCGCTATGACTACACTATGCAGTCTATGCGTAAACAGTTGTATCTCGTTAGTGTAAATCAGGTTGACATTCCATCACCTTGGTTTTGAGGGGAGATGTCAGCATGGTCACACAATCCCCTCCGAGCTCGTGTGAGGCCAAATTGCTCACATCGAGATCGTATACAGTTCAGATTTAACTTGCCGCTTATAGGTTTGGATATTTTATTGGACCCGGATCTGAATAGCATCCAGCTCTTCGGACCTGCTTCCAGGATCCATGTTCGTCGGACCCGTTGGTTCCAGCTGTCTGGTTGCATGCTAGGCGGTTCGCGGTGGGGCTATCATAATTCATAAAATTACACTGTGTATTAGCAAAAAAAATAAATAAAACAGTTAGGCTTCCCCCTCCTCCGCCGCCAGAAACCAAATGTTTTACAATTTGTCAAAGCCGCGTTGATAAATGAACGTGGCCGTAATTAACGTGCAACAGTAAAGCAATCCCAGGATACAATGAATACAATGAACGTTAACATAACACATACATGGTTATTGTGATAATGTGATAATATAGGTAACATAACACAAGCGCCGAGGGCCTGTTCAGTGGTAATCAGCTTAGTAATACGATGTATAAATTTGGCTTTCATTGTTGTGAAGAAATTTGTATTGATACAGTTGGTGACATACAGAAACATAGATATAATCCAATGTTTATAATTTTAAATAATATTTTAGAGTTTTAAAAATGCCCCTGAAGGTTGTTTATGTATAATTATTTTTGGTTCTTCCAAACATTTAACTTCTGTCTGTTCACAAATAATATTTTCAAAATTTACAAATCCGGGCGAACACTCTGTGGCATGCAGATTTGTAATTTTTTTTTTTCTGCTGTTCAAAATTTTATAAGTATGTGAACTTTATTATCGTGGTGCCTGACAATCATTTTATTGTTTTGGATTGTTGCCAGATATATAGGACGATAATACATTTAATCAGTGTGCTACACACTCACTGCACCGTATGTTGCACATCATCACCTAAAGTCAAGATAAAAAAAACCGACAATAAAAGGAACAGCTACGCTAGCATGGGGGCAATGTTGGTTAGTCTTCCTCATATATGAAAGTTCCTTGTAGTCGAGATACTATAGCACTATAGATCTATAATATTTCAGAACCTTTGAGACAATTTAAATAAAATTTAGTAATTGTATAATACATAAAGTAAGCGTGGTATATACTGACGTATGCTGTTATTGAGCAGGTTTTTGGTATGTAGCACTACGTATTTTTATTTATATTTTACGGCTTAACTCAAAATTTGTTGAACCGATGCTCGCTAAATGCCGCATGTGAGTAATGCATTTAACGTTATTTTGATTGTCTTGTTAATTGTTTCTTGACCTCACTGTAATTACGTCGCTATCGACCACAAATTTAAATCAGCTTTCAAAGTAAGTTGTACAAAATTATCAAAATTATTTGCATCTACGTACAGGAAAGTAGACTCACAAGTTATATTTGTAACTACTTGTTTACACAGCATGATATGTGACGGCGAAAAATTTGTGTGGAATTAGATGATCGTCACCCCTATTTTTGTAAATAGGCGTACGATTTTAACATTTGTTGTATGTTTTAGACCTTGATAATGCTAACGAACGTCCAGAACAGTGTAGGTTTATTCAAAACCATTATCTATATCCTACGAAAATACGAATCATAAATTCATGTTTCATGGACTGTTATCTCCCTTGCGTGCTGAGCTAGTTTATAAATTACAATACAAAATAGTCACCATTTTATGCAATTATTCATCTTCGTTAGCATTTCAGATGAGTTACAGTGGCGTGCGATGTACACAGTATAGTTACAATGTAATATAAGAAGACTAAAAAATTAACTTAAGTTATATGGTTTTAATACAGAATACCCGAAACAACTGCACTCACAATCCTGACAGCACGTCAAAAGTATTCATCAAGGCACGTTCGCAACAAACATTCAAGACAAATCATTGGACTACAGCCAAAGCAGAATATCTTGACGTGTGAAGCTATTTAAGAATTTTCACTTTATCAGACTTATGTTCGAACATATTCATTGGCAGTTCAGAGCATTCAAAAACTTGGAAGAGGGCAGAAATCGCCTTACTAGCATGTATTGCTTAATTAAGTGTCATAATATGTTACTAATAGGAGTGAGAGCTTTTGAAACCCTCGATTAGACATAGGCGAAAAATGTGAGGAAGTTAGACAGTCGCTATGCTGATTACAAGCAGAGCAATTGTGACATACTTACTGCAATTGTGGTATTCTTACTGCATAACTTCAGGATATTTTGATTAACATTGGAAATTTTTTCTAAACTTTTATATAAAGTTTATTTTATATTTATGTATATTTGTTTTTGTGTGCTCATATTCATTTCCTTTCAAATGTTAGATTTTATGTATTTAAAAATGTAACTTTATTTCCCTTACTTCTGCCCAGAAATAACTGAGAATACTGAATAATTTACAGTTTGGAGTTAAGGCGAAATTAGTAACTTGGCTGTGTAGACGGTCATTTAAGTGTCAATGGGACGTCTGGTTGGCCTTCTAAATTATTTAACAGACTCATGAAGTTTTGCTGTGGAGAGACAAAAAGTTCCTCGGTCAGTGACTCTGGTATTGTGACTCTCAATGGTTGGCCAACCTTGTGGGCATTGCCAACTGTTGATCGGAACTGCGAACCACCGTAGAGCCAAGTATGAATTATATTTTAAGAATTGTAACTTGAAATTTGGTAGACACCAAATCAATATTTGTGCCTACTGTGAGGAAAAAAGTTATAACTGAACAGTCCACACCTTGACAACAAAACAATAAGAGAGTTGTTGCTGCAGTAGAGTTGTTGCTGCATTACAATGAAAAAATGTATAGTTGCTGGTAACATACATCTGTTAAAATAGGGACAACAAAACAGTTTGGTTGTTGGTACTACTCTGGACAGTTTCTTCAACAATCTGATTTGTAAAATAAACAAAGAGCCTTGTTGCGTTTACAAACCAGTTGGTAACTTCTTTAAAACATAGTGTTGAAGGAACTGTCCAGAGTAGTACGGACAACGAAACTGTTTTGTTGTCCCTATTTGAACAGAGGTATGGTACCTACAACTATACTCATTTTTCAGTGTAGAATTCGCTGTTGTTGCTACAGCAGAGTTTTTGCTTGCAGCATAGTTGATTAGAACTGTTCCATATAGTTCTGAAACAACTAACCAAACTATTGGAAGATAAAGAAAATTCATTGGTCAAAATATTTATGAGATCAGTGACAATCATTAAGAGAATCAGACATAATGCAAAAAAAGTATTTGAACATGTCTGGGATGCATTATTAGGTCAATGTATTGCAGTAAGGCCAGCATATACCACAACTCGTGCACAGCTGTAATAAGCTATTGCAGAAGAGTAGCGACTGATCCTCCAACTTCTCAGAAAAGTCTGTCGAACTGTTAACGCAGCACAAAGATTACCTACGCAGTAGGTACTGGATCAATAAAGGCCAAATAGATAGTTGACGTAAGGAAAAAGTACACGACTGTGTACATTATGAACATCAAATGATTTTAGAACGAAATCCGACAGAGCGAGTCAACAGGTTATGCTGAAGAAAAACACTGAATGACAAACCGAGTGTTTGACATAAACAACACATACACATGCTTATTTTGCCAATTATTTTAGGCGAATGTCATACATGTATCTTTTCTTTTAAGAGGCTTAAACATTTATGTAAACGTCACTAGTATTTGGTGACATTTTTTTGACTGTGTGCAAGATTCATTATTTACTAGAATCTAAGGTTAAGTTGAAAAAGTGTCAATAATTGTTTTTATTTTCGTCACATTAAACTTTAGAGACAAACCTTTTATTTGTATTTTGGTGTGCGTGTGTCTAGTTTTGTATTCCACAAATAAACGAAATAATATTATTTTCAGATATTTATGTTAACATGTTTAGTCTTGAGAAATTGACATTTTTTTTTCCTGAAATCATCCATTTCGACTTGGGTACCAGTGTTTCATGTGCTAAATAGGCCTCTTCATGGGTTATCTTATAAATTTTTTTACAAAAATTATTTGTGACTCTAGTAGAGTTTTCAATCATCTAAACTAAGCTTTGCATTGCAAGTACACTGTGTATCTTAACTTTTCTTTTCAACATTCATCTCATCTTTACATGAATACATGTTAAACTGCTTATAAGAACTGCAGAGAAACACCTACAAATGTACTTTCGTTCGTTTACGATGTACTGCCAACGCGAGTGCTAGGTGGGAGTAAGAGTACATATGAAACGTCAAAGCTAGTTCGTCTGCTTTTAAGTAGTTGTGACTGTTCGTAGTTGTGGTTATGTTTTCCAGAGTAACCCTCCTCTCGCTCGGAATTGTTATAAAATTTACCATTCGTTTAGTCACAACGCAATCTAACTCCCTCGTAAATTATACTATGTAATTGCTATGTTTATTCACTTCACTAGTTGCCAGGAACATAGTTTGCTGCGATGTTCCTCGCCAAGCCACAAGATGCTCCAAACAGAGCGAGGTTACACGACGGTAACGCGTTGGACTTGCAATCAAGAAGATCCGGGGTAGATTCCCGTCTCCGGTAATCCTGATATATGTTTTCTATGGTTTCCTAAAATCGCTCCTGCTGAATGCTGGGATGGTTCCATATCATAGTCTATAGCCGATCCTCTTTGAGTTATCGCCCTTGAACTATCTCGAATAGCCTCGCTGTCGACGATGCTTAAAGACAAATTAACCTAACAACATGCTCCAAGACGTCAAGGGGTCATGGATGTGTGACACGACGTTGAAATACGAAACGTTTAAATTTTATTTAAATTATGTCTATCAGGACTGGATATCGCTTTACAGCCTGAACAGATGGCGCCATTACAATTCATGCAAACACTGGGATTTACTTTTTCCATATATGATGATAGTTTAACGTACGTGGATTGTAAGCTGCAGAGAAGTGTCTGCGTGAGGTAACATGTCCAGAGAATCAACTGACAGTTATTACCAGGAGGGTTAGGAAGGGATGAAGAATCTTTATTCCTCCTTCCACACCTCTTCGCTACGTTGTCTCACGAGAGGAGCCGAAAACTTTATGTAGTAAAAAGGTGCAGGGATCCCACAAGACACAACCACAAGCAATTTTAGTGGTGCCTTCATAATTTAATAGAAATGACATAAAATATTATGCTATAGTACTTACATTTCTCTTACTTGACATAATTTTAATGCACTAATATGTGTTTAAGAGATTATTATTTTTGGCTTACATTTAGCATGAGGACTAATCAGTTTATTTATTTGTTCACTTAACGTGTCATCGAACAGCACAAGGCCATAGTAGTGACACGGTGGAAAGGGGCTAAAAGTAAGCCAGGACTTGTTCAAGGCTTGTTCTTGGCTTTTTCCGCTGTGACATAAGCGACAGAGCGTGCGCGGAACTAAGCATCCTGTGCTTGTGGTCTGTCTTGCTGGTCTTATCAGGCTGGTATATTAGACTGTGAGCCAGTGTGACAGCTGCAGAGAGACATGTGTGTAGTGTTCCTGCTCGGGGTGCTCCTGGAGGTGCTGCTAGGAACTGCCTTCAACCTGGACACAACCCACCCTCTGTTATGGACCGGCGACAGCCGTAGCTTCGGCTACAAGGTGGACCTCAGGCTGGAAGACAGTGGAAGTTTCAGGTACTAAGGCATAGCATTATAACCGAGCAAGCTGGCGCAGTAGTTATACACACAGTAAAAAAATTTTGTACATTTACAAGGAAGATCTTGTAAACTAATATCAGAACGTAATAAGTCAGGTAATGAAAGTAAGAGGTCAGAAACCTTTCAAAGTGGTTACAAATATCGTAAACACTTTTGCGAACTAGTAAAATAAACGTTAATGAGCAAATTTTTCGATTTGAAACAAAATAAACCTAGGAGACCTGACAAATTTTACAAAACAATTCGTAATTTTACAAAAAAAAAAAATTTTGGAAACTTGTTTCCATACATTTTTTTTGTAACATTACAAAAAAGTGTTGTAAACTTAACCAGCTATTATCTGTAAATATACAAAATTTGTTTGTATATTTACAGAAATGTTTGTAAATATACAAAGAAGTTTGTAAAAGTACAAGTTTCTTGCAAATTTTACAAAAACACTTTGTAGTGTTACCAAAAATTTTTTCGGAAACTGGTTTGCAAAAAACTTTTTTGTAAAAGTACAATTTTTTTTTACTGTGCACTGCATTTACACTCGGGAAGGCATGAGTTCGATGCCCGGTGCAGCATTCTTATCGGGTACACGCCATTTACCCGAAAACCATTTTCCCGAAAGCATCGGGTAAACGACTTTCGGGAGAGTGAATTTCGGGAATATGAATTTTAGGGAAAACTGCTTTCGGTATAACGACTATTTGGGAAAATAATTTTCGGTAAAACGACTTTCAGTGAAGTTGAAGGTGATGCTGAAAAATTCGGTGAAACGACTTTCGGTGAAACGACTTTCGGCAAAACGAATGCATAATTATATTTTTCGGGAAAACGATTTTCGGGTAAACGAATGTTTGAAAAGATAACTGCGGTTTATGAATTTCGGCAAAACGACTTTCGGCAAAACGACTTGAGGCGAAAAGATTTGTGGTAACAGTAACACTGTGGATTGTTTAGTAAGGTACTTAAAATTTCGGTGGAACGACTTTCGGGTAAACGACTTTAGAAGAAATAACATTTGTTTCTGACTGTTTTTTCCCATGGTGGCGTGTACGGCACTAAACCACAGTGTTTAGTTCAGATTTTACTCATAGGTGGCAGGGCGAACACCTTTCTCGAAATACTAGAGTTGTTAGTGTTGTGATGGCCACCAAGTTCAATAAAATGCCAACAGGTAGCGTTGTGTGTACCTCCGCACTTTATTTAGAGAGAAAATTATTTCGTCTCGTCTGCCAAGGAGCACACAATTCCTTTAATTTGAGGCATATTGAAAGGCAAAACAGTACGATATATTTTTATAGTTGTAACTAAAAACCTATTTGATTGTGGTGTTACAAATTCCAAAACTTAGTGCCGGACACTTGGAAGTTAATGGTTAAGACTATCGTTCACCTTGCCCATTGAGCTCGGTGTGACTGTCCACAAATGTTTTGGATATTTTCACGTACTGAAACAACCATAACTCTCTTGGAAATCAATGAAGATAAGGTGGTAAATGGACAAGAAACTTGACATACGTAAATAACTGAAATTATTTATTCTAAACTAAATCCACAAATGCTAGTAGGTAAAGAAAAAAAGTGGATAGATGTGTGTAGAAAGCACAAAAACCATACTTTTCAATATCACTTTCAAATTATTTTTCTCGTTATGACAAAATACTAAATAATTACTGACATACTTTGTTATTAAACAGTAGACAATTTTTCTAATGAGAAAATACAAATGTCTTTGAATGTTTCTTTCAATGGGACAGAATAATGTACTGTATTGTTGTGGACATACACAATTACAATATTAAGTCTACAATAGTACAGTACGAGAAAATACTATTTAGTTCCAGACTTTCTGAACGATATTCACTTATTATGATGTTATTTATAGTTACTTCACATGTTTGTATCAAATACTCTTCAATCTTAAGTAATTAAAAATACAATTGCTAAAACGATTATAAAGACATGTGTGTACATTCCTTATTAAATTAACAACTATTAATATTCTCGGTATTTTAAACATTAATTACTACATAATATGTGGCAGGCGATTTCCCCGTACAGTCATCCAATATGCCACCTTACGGATGCAGTAACTCAGTGTACTTTTCACTTTAAATTTATTTAACTATAAGAATTATAAAGTTTAACTGTCATTCATATTAAATAATTAATTAAGTGCCCCCCTCACTCATTCACCCTTCTATCACTCATTAACTCACAGCTTGAAAGGCTGCATCAAGAATCATATAACTTAAATGGTGGCTTGGTGTAGGCATCAAAGTTTCTTTCTTAATTCGAAAATCAAGGGGCTGAAAAATGGCAAAATATGTTTTTGAGGTTGAAACAAGATCTAATTAACATGAAGAGATACTATTACGGCATTTGCTCCAATTTGTTGTGTAGAGATTACATAAAAATAATTTAAGGCATTTCGAGATTCATAATTTTATAGGCTGAAAACCGTAAAATATGTTTTCCAGATATCATCAACAGCTTGATAACCTGACCTGACAAGTAATCAATTCAATCTTTTCTTTAAAAAAACGCTAAGTACGTAAATATCTAAAATACGATTTTATGTTTCTCTTTTAATCCGAAAATTATGGGTAAGGTAGGACGTGGCAGTGTCTATTATGTCTATATTACGTAGTTCAGCAACCTTCTGAAGCATGACCCATGTTCTTTCCCCGGCGAGGTCATTTTGGATATTAGCATTTCGAATTTTCGCTGGTCAGCATGTATTGTCCGGGATATACCATTTCCTCCGCCCTTGCACGACAGTTTTTCTCTGTTTCTCACGCAATTGCGTTATGATGATCCTCCATATTTAACCATACCAAACATTGGTGTGTATCGATTCCTCTTCAAAATGTTATTTACCAATTGAAATAACTTTATGATTACTTGCGTAGAAGAATACGTTGGTTCTAATGATTAAACACAAAAAAAAATATTATTTATATTTAAATTATGCACGACGAAATCCTGGTCATTTAGAAAAAAAGCGTGCAAAATAAGCCTCAAGTTCTGTAAACCAATTCATCATTATAGTAACGCGAAGAATAATGGGAAATTAACGTTGAGTTTAGTAGTTGAGACAACTAACATCATAGTTCTTGAGACGATGAGGAAGAGATCACCACTGTTGGAGACGAGTGCTTTAACTACTCGGTCACTGCAGCCCTGAAAGTCACACTGTTGAAGAAATATTCTTTCCAAAAAGAACTAAATAAAAAAGCCTAATTTACTATAGTCTTGGCACGGATGTGTGTACTTACAACTAACACTAGATATCCTACCTAGTACCATGTTAGACTTCACAGAATTAACATAAACATAAGCTTGTTTCAATGCCTTACATTAACATCTGCTCCACCTATGTATGGTCAGTGGTTACGTCAACACTACTCTACAATAAGATACGTTGCCAATGATCATGAGTAATGGCTTCAGACGTGTACCTGAGACTAAGGTTAATTCTACTACAGGTTAGAAAGATCAATGTTATAAGTTTGGTACAGAAAAAATTTCTGCCGCTTGAGCGCTGGCATCGCTAATGCACCAAACTGACCAATCACAGAGCTTTCCTTTATTTAAAATTTCATTAAGTTGACAATTTAAAAGGCGAAATTGGTTTCTTTTCACTTGAAAATTAAATTAAATGACAAATATAATTTTCAATTTCCTTTAAATTTAATTTCAATATGGTTTCGTATTTATCTGGTCTCTTAGCGATCGAAGCGAAACTAGTGGCAGAAATTTTCCCTGTGCCAAGCTCTCCCATAAGAAAACGTATTTTCTTTCTAACCTGTATTAGAATTAACCTTACTGAGACCCTGGAACTAAAATTAAGAGTCCATAATAATAGGCAAAAAAAAAAAAAAAAAAAAAAAAAAAAAAAAAAAAAAAAAAAAAAAAAAAAAAAAAATATAAAACAAAAAAAAAAAAAAAAAAAAAAAAAAAAAAAAAAAAAAAAAAAAAAA
>PNEQ01133136.1:0-27468 GCA_003012365.1 Medauroidea extradentata | reverse complement strand
TATTATTTAATTTAGAAAGTTCAATAGGTAATTTTCAAATCAAAATTACTGTGTCTATGACTATGTCAAATTTGAAACAAATTAAAATGATTCAAATATCAAAATATTCATGTGTTATTACTGTAGAAGTTTTAAATAAACAAATCTTATAATAGCCTTCATTTGCTCGTAGCCTCACATAAGGAGCGAATAATAAGCAAAGACATTCTGATACAGTTTCAAGACATAAATGAAACATGTGTTTAGAATACATTCGTTGTATAATATCGACCACATCTTTCTAAAGCCTGGAATTGTTTTACTAACAACTGGTGAAAATACATGGTGTTCGGAAATTCATATTATAAACTTCTAGGGCTAGTAAAGGAGACTGAGTAGACAATATTTTGAATAGGAAGCCATGTCCAGAAACGTGCTGTGCTACAGCCATTACAATGTGTCAGATGTGCCGGTGATGTTCTGCAACCGGATAGGCAATATGACGTCAGAAGAGCACCATGTCAAATGAGGTGTGAGTTGTAAGATACAGAATTAAGTGATGTTCGACGCATTACAGATGAAAGTAAAATTTATTTGGTAACAAAACCAAAGCAACAAAAATGACTTTCATTTGTTACACTAACACGTAAGTAAACAGTAGGAAAAAACACATTTCTGACTATCTTGTGCATTGGATGTGTTCAATACGAAACTGCTCAAATGATCTTCTGACGTCTTATCCGCTTGCAAAATAACAACGGTACATCAGACATATTGTAATGGCTGTAGCACGGTACGTTTCCGGACATGGTTTCCTATTCTAAATATTGTCTACTCAGTCTCCTCTACTTGCCCTAGAAGTTTGTAATATGAATTTACGAACATCCTGTATTTAAATAGACTGCGAAAACAAACTATTCAGATACTTGAAAACTGCTCACCTTATCGAAGAAAAAAGCCTTACGTACACTCGGTATGTGCGCGTAAAATACAATAAATAAGAATCATACTCGTTTATTAGCTAATAACGTGTTTCCAATCATCAGTAACTTGGTTGATATTGGAAAGTTGCATACTAGAGGCGTACTGTAACTGTGAAGTATTCCGGGGTTTCTGTACCTGGTATTGTACACACGCTATTGGCGAAGCGTATAATTTTACGTCAAGCAGTGCTAAGCGCTGACTATGCTTATCTCTGAGTTGCACAGAACAATTTGTGAAAGTGCAGGTACATTCTCCTGTCAGTTTCGTATAAGAGATAAGGAACGAGATCTCCAGTAAAACACAGCGGTCTCAAGAACGCGCCTGCTACGTCATCAGAATGTATAGGCTAATATAATAAGAGTTTGCCGTGGAACACGACCACGAATCACCAATGACAAACGCGATGCACGCAGCACTCTTTTGTATTACACCAATTGCTTTGAACGAATTAAAATGCTGTACTTTTTAAAGAAGTAATATGTGTGGTTTAATGTACTTCACATAATTTAAATATTTCTCAGATAAATGTTATAACTCCGACTCAAAATACTTTTTAAAAATAATTTCTCGTGAATCCGGAAATCAACGTTATAGAGTCTGAATAATTCCGTTGCCACTTTTAAAACGTAGAAAAAAAAAAGTTATAAAATTTGAAAGCAAATTTTTGTCTGCTAAAGTTCACAACCATACGTGAAATCAACTATTCATTATTTTATTTGAACGCAACACAAATTCACCCACTTTACCATTAAGAGCCCCAATACGGCTGGCGCATGAACATTGTTGCATCGTGTCAGGAGAAAGATTTTTAAAGATATAATACTAAAGATGTGTTCTTTATCTTTATCTACTAAATGTAAACACATTTAAAACCATGCATCTCTATTTTTTTCTAGATTACACGCTTAGAAACATGTTTTTGGGTCTCCTCAAAATGACTAAACAACTGTTTTTTTTTCAGACTGATGTCACGTGAAAAATACCAAATAGAATCGTAAAACAAAATAGAGAAGCACGCACTGGACCATATTTCGCACTTTCCGTAAAATAATTATGGTCACCGGTTATATTAGAGTCCCAGAAGGCCAACGATCAAAATACTGTAAACTATATTCTTTCGCCGCACATAAAGGCGTTACTGTTGGCGACACACGAGCCAGTCTAGCTTTTATGGCCTGCCTGTCTTCCGAACCATAACGCTTGCTGTATAGGACTCATAACACTTAGTTCAGAGGTGAAGCGAGGCAGTGTACTTAAGGAAACGGTATCAGATCGACTAAGCACGTGTCTTAAATGTGCCAGTCAAACGCAGCCAATAGAATATTTTTGCTGGGACCGTTCACGTGTTGTTTTGCAATTTTTTCCACGCCTCTCGCACGCTACTTACTAGACAGCCCCAGTCAGTCTTATGGTGCCATAGACAACAAAAAGTTTACAACTGAAATAATATCTAGGTCGTCCGTAGTTAAGCCATAGTCAGACCGTAACTGTAGGACTTGAATTTTGGTGATTTATACTTTTTGCAAAATGTGCAGCGTATTTTACCAATACCAATTGCTTGCCGAAAATATAGTTTAATAAAAATTGATTGCGAACAAACAAATGAATCGGGAATTTGCAAAAGGGACCAAGTCCACTTTTTGAGAAAATTCAGGTTATACGAGATATCGACTCTCCAAAGTATCCTCTTGACTGTCAGCAACAAAAGAAACCATGTCCTATACAAGAAATACGTTAAACGGACTAGTTCACGAATGTGATAATAGCGCATTATATTGTTTATGACTTACATTACTGTAGTTGAATAATCAGTTTCCATGTGGTTTAGTAGTTTTTCACTAGCATATACTAAAGTTTCAATAATCACACCAAACACAATATGCTTTATCTGATAGTGCAATACATAACATTGCTTTATGGGTATAAAGTACTGGGTGGTGTTGTTTTTGCAAAATATGTTTCCATGTATCGTATCAATAGATTTTCACTACAATATACCAACGTTGCACTAATATCTACTCATGATATTATGTTGTTCGTGCCATTGTTAGAAATAGCACTACTTTTTTAAAAAAAGGTACCAAGGCCAATAACATTACTAATTTCCAAAAATAAAAGATAAAAGCGTGCCTATGTCAGTTATGTTTCATATTATTCCGCACAAACTATACTTTCAAGTTATCAATTATTGATAACCAGTTTCACTCCCAGATCCACTATAGTAAGTTTTTTTGTTGTTTTCCACCAATCTACTCACTTGGACTTGGTCTTTTTCGCAAATTCCTGAGTCAAATACATTTTAATTTTACACAAAATAATACCTTACTGCAGCAGAAATCTGAGTAATAAGTCAAAAGAGTTTTAAAAAACTTATATTGGTTAAAACAAACAAAAAAAATTTTGGTCATACAATTATTTACGTAAAACATTTTATAGCCATTATATAAAACGTAATCTATAGTTCGGTCGATTAACATACAGGTTCAAGTCCAGGTCAGACCGAAAAAAAAAAAAAAAATTTTTTAATTGGTGTTATATTACGATCGAAAATATCTCTCACATGTAATGTGTGATATTCGAACACTTTGACACGAGTAGCTTAATATTCAGCTATTATGATGAAGTAGAGAAGTATAACGTTTGGTTTTATCCGCAAATTGCAACATATTCGAACTTCACGAATTTGAAATGTTGCTGTACGCGGAGGGTGAAGGGACGGTGAGATAAGTTTTTTTTAGATAAGCAAGCACATTTTCTAAATTCTTGTTATTATATTCTTTCAAAGAAATTCATTGAAAAGTTAAATAGTTGAAAAACTACACTCCCCAAATTTTATACTTTAATAGAAAATAAAAATTTGTGGTAATGTTTTATAATGTATATTTGAATTACGGGGATAAATGTAAAGAAAATACTCAACCGAATATAATGTGTGTATATATATATAATTATTAATGTGTGTGTGTGGAAACTTTAAATAACTTCATTCTGCAATCAACGCAATCAAACACATATTTGGCTTTGAAAGATTCAACTGCACATTTTGCACATAATACGTACATTCACCTGTATGAGTAAGTGCTCTGCCCGAAGGCAGCGCTATCCTTTGGATTTTCTAGAAAATAAACTCTCAGGAAACACACTGCACTCTTTCAACTGCCTGTCGAACTAAACATCCAGAGTTTTGAAATCCTTCAACAGGGTGCGGTATTACTGTTAGTTTTGTTGCAGTTATAAAACATGTCTCAGACTTTCGGCAAAATGAATTTCTGCTAAACGACTTTCGGCAAAATGATTTTCAACAAAACGATTTTTTCAGATGTTAACAGGGGTGCGAAAATTTTCGGCGAAATGACTTTCGGGAAAACGACTTTTGCTAGTGACTATCTACAAATATAATTTTCGGTGTAACGACTTTCGGGAGAACGACATTCGGGAGAACGACTTTCGGCCAAGTGACTTTTCGGCAAAACGACTTTCGGCAAAATGACTTTTCTGATTAATTATTTTCGGCGAAACGATTTTCGGGAGAATGATTTTCGTGAAAACGATTTGAATTCAGAATAGAGCGCTGAAAACACAATTCGGGAAAACGGTTTTCGGGTAAATGGCGCGCTCCCTTCTTATCTCTGTTTTCCATGATACAGGTGATTGTTGGGTTGGTTTGTTACTAAACATTGACGATTCCTTCCACGTTTACTGCCTGTGCGAGTATGTATTTCCCGTAGAGAACTGGTTGTTGACTATAGCCCATGTTAAGTTCTGCATATCTGCCAGTATTCGAAACCATCAGTACAAAATACAGATTCACCTGATAATAATTACAATATAGAATTGCGTGCCGTGATATGGCAGAGCATATTTTGAAAACACTGCAGCGGCAATTGAAATGAGCAGTAAAAATTCATTTGAAATTTACTAATTCGCATTTTGTATGTCATCACCACTTCATATCTTCTCACTTAAATTATCAACTGTTATTGATGTTAAGTATAGTTCGTTTGAGCCTAAAAACTCGCTGTAAATAAATATTAATATTGAAGCTAGACAGTGAGAAATATTACACACATATCCCGCTACAGTTCGAAAACAGTAAAAGTATTAATTTTTCACGTTCATGATTCACAGGTGTACGTGTTTTCAAGTAGCAGGAGTCCCTTCGTTTACAGCACGCAGTAGATAACAGACACGAGCAGAAATACAGCAAACGACACAATGTTGAGACAAAATAAAAATCGTCGTTGTGTTGTTTGCTGTATTTCTGTTAGTGTCTGTTATCTACTGCGTTTCTGTTTCGTTTCACCGTTGTGTCGCATGTCAACTTAGGTTTCTTTTTTATATTTCTGTTATTTCTTTTATTTACTGTTTGTTCCTTGTTTTAACTGACCCGATTCCAGTTTTGGGATTTCATGTTGTGTATGTATCCTGATGACTAAAGCATACTCTGCTTATTGATGTTTTCTTTTTTTATTTTTAGTTTTTTTTTACAGTCATTTATTTTGCAATGGAGTATGCGCAAGCAAATGAATCCAGTTTTAAAAAATGTGGTGTGCTTGTAATAGATAACTGATGTATGAATAGTTCCCCAAAGTTAATAATTGACAATTTTATTTCACTGCAAATTATATTAACTGTTCTGTGAATTTTCTCAACGACAGCTATTCTTTACATTCCTTGTTACCTTCTATAGCATGCGCCCCAGGATTTTTTTTTTTTTCGTTTGAAATGTTACACACTGTTTAATCGGAGAAAGTATTTTGTATTTGTTTAGTCAATTTTTAAAACGTAATAAATAAAAAAATATTTAATATGTTTCAACAGAGTAATTACTACAAAAACACAATTGTTTTAACATATTAGCGTTGCAAATAAATAAATTACTACAACTGTTGAAAATTTTTGAGATTTTTGACTTTATAGCCCAATTACTTAAAAAATAATAATTTTTAGCATTTTAGTACAATACAACAAAATATCATAATACAATTTTTTTAAAGAAAAATTGAGATTTTATAAGTAAAATAATCACTACAAAAAAACAACAATTTTACCATATTAGCACCGCACAGCAAAACATTAAATGCCACTGCTGAAAAAAAAAGAAGAAATTTTTAAAATAAAACATTTATTACAAAAACAAAGTACTTTGAGAAGTAATTAATTTTATTTTTTAAAAGACGCAATATTTCGCTAAATTTTGCGCCCATTCTGCTATAAAAACTGTCTTCGTCCTCTCATTTTATCCAAAAATATGCAGAAATACATTATGTCTCTGTTTACCCACTACCGAGCGAGTTGGCAGAACGGTTAGAACATTGGACTAGCTCACTCGCGTTAGGGAGCATACATGTTCGATTCCAGTCTTCGGTCATAATGATTTCTGTTTTCCATTGTTTCCCGAAATCACTTTGGGCTAATACTGGGATGGAGTCCTTAACGAATGATCACGATCGATTCCTTCCCAAGTTCCTTTGAACTATTGTTGTGTATGTGTTGCCGTTTCTAGTGATCTTGGCTGTCGACGAGACGTTCAGCCCACTTCCTTCCCGTCTTCGCACTCCAGATGCTTCTGCTGCAAGTACCAATCAAATATGTGTTTCTTAAGGGACTTATGCACCTGACGCATGAACAATGTTGTAGCGTATCGTGCTGCGCATATTCTTTTTTTATGCGAAACAACTAAACGTATTATAAAAAAATAACACACAGTTAAATCTAGGCTTCTAACATTTTCAAAATGAAACGTGCTAATTAAAAACATGTTTTTGGAGGCCCCTTAAAATGGCTAAAAACGGTTTTTTTTAAAACAGCTGTAACTGAAAAAATTCCACCCAGATTCGTAAAACACAACGTTGGAAGCATGCGTTGTCATTATTACAAATATTTCACAAGTAAAATTGCAGGGTCTCCTCTTTAAGTCCCATAAAAAAATAGTAGTAGAAAAACACTGCTCGCCATGCAGTTTGGCGCGCCGCGAATATAAGCGATGCTGTTACCGTCATTACATCAGGTGTATAGTCCTCTTGACCTATAACTATCCTATTATTGTTTGTAACTGTAGTCCACAGGATGAAAATAAACTAATTAAAATAATCGTACAGTTTAAATAAGTATATTATTCATAAAGTATCGATAGTATCGCACCTGAAGCCATTAACAAATTTCCCAGTCTTAAAAATTATTACCATTGTTTGCAACTCCCTGTCGTACAATGGAAAGGGAAATAAATTAACCCCTTGCGCCTCCACTTCTGACGACCCCGTGTTTTAGTGTTTTAGTTTAACACAACTCGAATCAAAAAATCGAAAATGTAATTTTGTTGACACTCTTCTTCATAAATGTAACGGAAATTTAATCAATACTGAACAAAACTACACTAAACAAATTAGTGCAACAATAAGGAGGCAGCTATTGCTAGTAAACTTCATATTTTATGTATGCTACAACATTGCTTTCAGAAAGAACACAACATAAGTATGAATAACGTGGTTGAATTTGACTTCTAAAATTAATCTGCTAATATAGAAAGAATCCAAAATTATGATCGGAGCATTTAATACTTCCTAAAGTGAAATTATTCTGTTCGTAAATTTTTTAACTGGCATTCATCGGGTAGTAAAAAATACACACTTTATAACTAATGCACGATGAAGATAAATACTTGTATTCGTTATGGTGTCTTGATAAGTATAAAAGGAAGTATCATACAAACAATAAAACGTCTAGTTTATTTTCTGGTCGACATGGATTCTACGATAATGCACTGTAATATTTCTCTGTTGGTGAAATACGATATCAAAGTTTTTAAATTAGGAAATACAAGCATTAGGCAGGCCTGTGTTGCTGCGGGTGTGAAGGTATGGGGGAGTGGGGAGAGGAGAGAGGGGAGAATGGAGAGGGGAGAGGGAAGAATGGAGAGGGGAGAGAGGAGAGGGAGAGGGGAGAGACTTGGCGGGCTACACGTACGTCGCTGCAATACCTCGCGTCTTCGACGCGCTTAGTTTTTGCGCATGCGCAGCCTTAAGTTCGCTAGAATGTTGCAAGGGGAAGTGAAGAGGCCGGTCGTACCTAAGCCAAGGTTACGGAAACAACCGAAGCTGGCTTCATCGTGTTAAGTACCTAGACATAAGTATAGTTGTACAGTCATCCGGAGGGTTACAATTTGGCAACTTAATTAAAAATATATAATTTGAATATATATGTGTGTGCGTGTGTGTATATTCCTGTACTATGTACCTGATATGTGTGTATATATACGTATATATGTATATAATATATATTTATATATCGCGTAAGTTTTTTAATTTTGAGTCAGCCAAATATGGAATACACCGCAAATCGGATTAAAAAGCGGAAATATATATAATCAATATTTTAAAAATGAATATCCTGCGATACTATTGTAAAACCCAGTTACCACCTCTAGATAAGGGGAAAAGGGGGTAAGACGTCACTTTAAATTTTAAGTAGAAACATTAAATTTATTTTAAATTGCAGATTCGGATTCTCCAACAAAAAAATGTTCGTAACTTTCGTGATAACTATTTTTTATTGTTGCGTGATAGACAGCGCTGTAATAGAAAACAAATTTATTTAAAACACATAAAAATTCCAGATACATTCATTAGATGAAAATGGAAAAAAAATAACGTGTTCAATAATTTGTAATATATATATATATATATATATATATGTGTGTGTGTGTCCTGTATGTATGTATATATATATATATATATTTATATGCATTTATACGTATATATGTGTATACATACGTATATATGTATATAATAAATATATATTTATATATCGCGTAATTTTTTTAATCTTGAGTCAGCCAAATATGGGAAACACACAAATCGGATTAAAAAGCGTAAATATATATCTTTTTTAAAAATGATATCCTGCGATACTATTGTAAAAGCCAGTTACCACCACCCGATAAGGGGAAAAGGGAGGAAGACGTCGCTTTGAAATCTTAAGTAGAAACATTAAATTTTTTTAAATTGCAGATTCGGATTCTCAGACAAAAAAATGTACGTAACTTTTGTGTTATCCATTTTTTATTGTTGCGTGATAGACAGCGCTGTAATAGACAAACAATTAATTAAAACACATAAAAATTCCAGATAAATTCACTAAACGAAAATTAAAAAAAAAAAAATAACGTATTCAATAATTTGTAATATATATATATATATATATATGTGTGTGTGTGTGTGTGTGTGTGTGTGTGTGTCACCTTCGGGGAGCTTCATTACCACAAATCCCTTTGCCTTTCACTATTGATGTGGTTTATTAACGCGAACCCCTTTGCGCCTCAATATCTAGTTGCTTTATAAGCGTGATTCTTCTTGCCTCTCACTGTCGAGATGCTTTAGTAACGTCAGTTTTCCTGCCTCTTACTATCGGTTTGCTTTATTAAACTGAGTCCTCTTTGCCTATCACTAGCGGTTTGCTTTATTAACGAGAGTCCCCTTGCCATTCATTATCGGAGTGCCTTAATAACGTGATTCCCCTTGCACCTCACTATCGTGTTGCTTTATGTACGTGGGTGACCTTGCCTCTCACTATCGTGGTGCTTTATTAATGTTAGTCCCCTGCCTCTCACTATCGTGTTGATTTATCAACGCGAGTCCCCTTGCTTTCACTATCAAGGGGTATTATTAACATTAGTCCTCTTTCTTGGCACTACCGATCTGCTTTATCAATGTTAGTTCACTTGCTTCTCTCTGTCGAGGTGCTTTATTAACGTGAGTACTCCTGCTTCTTACTATCGTGGTCGTTTGCCTCTCACTATATAGGTGATTTATCAACTTAAGTCCACTTCCTTCTCACTATCGGTGTGCTATGATACGTTTTTCCTACTTTTATGTACTTGCTATCGATTTTCAATTACTTCGACATCCATCACGAAACAAAAAAAAAAGTAAATACAATTGTTGTGTACCTTTTAACGGCTACTACAAACCTGCAATAAAAAATAGGGGTTCCGTTTAATATTTGAGTAGGAGGGTCTGCTATAGAATCTCCTTTTAACATTTAAAAAAAATATTGAAAACGTATATTTACGTTATATAAATTTTAACCCTGTACATGTTTTTTTTTCTTCACATATTTCGTTGTCTCGAAGTAAGAAACTTATCCGGTACAGTGCATGTAAACATTTCCTGACAGTAAAATCACAGTAATAACAGGTTTAGATTATTTTCTACAACTATTCTCGCAGTAAAATTGTTGTTAAAATAATTATAATAGGCATTGCTTTTTTAATAGTAATATTATCGCTGGTTGTTTAGGAAATGTTACTTTTAATTCTCTTTTTGATTTAAGGACCTGTGCCGTTGTGAAGTTTTTCTTGAACGACTTAATGTAGTTTTCCACGACCTCTGATGTGTATGCTACTGTGGAAGGTTTCGTTTATTACGCGGTGCTTTCAAAAAAGTTTCGGTAACTGGTCAAGTGTAATTTTCAGTAGATTTCCTGTAAGGTGTAAGATTAAAGCTCACGAGAGGTTAGTGTTAGGGCGCACCAATGAGATGTTTTGAGGGGTATTGATACCTGCCACCTTGGATTTAGCTGTATCTTCTCGATAACTTATGTTCCAGTCGATGTATCAAAAGTTTTGTCACGACAGGGCATAGATACAAACTTAATCGATTTTCTGTAATTGCTGGAACCATAATATAGTCATTATTTTGCAACGGGAAACAGCTGAAAAGGAAAAATTGCTTTATTTATGGGAGCGTCTACAGAGGCCACAAAATTAACAGAAACAATGCCATAGCGATTCCAAAACGTGAGTTAAACAGTAAACTATGCCCTGTCAGCGTGAAAAAAGTAAAACAATGTGTATATCCCCTGATTTATAAGAAAAACCGTAAAACTGATGTGACGGGGATCAATCTCCCTTAATGTGGCAAGATAGACTAGAACTTGCGCAGACCTCAGTTAGTGGCGGGGCGCACAATTCTATCACGTGACTGGCGCTAGGGGAAGTGGAGGGGGGGTCAGTTACTGCTTAACTCGAGCAATCATGTCAGGACCTGAGTTACAAGGTTCAACTGAGGACACGCGCGTGAAATCGTTTACAACGTCGCGACACATTTAAGAAAGAAATCTATGTATAGTTTAAGATACAATGTTTTGGAAGCAATAAGTTTTGAGACGGGTGTGTCTGAATCAACCGTAAAAACGTTTTGGCTTAGGTAGAAACATCGAAGCAGGTTTGAATTTTTCAACACTAATGTCAGGGATGCGCCTACGTTTCTGAGAGTTAGGATTGGGGAGGGGGAATATTGCAAATTACTACAAAAATTACATTTTGCATTGCCATGTGATTTGACATTACTGGTGTGATCGTCTACATTTTCCCCCACTGCAAATAAACCAAAGTTATTCTAAAATATTAATGTGTGAGAAAATGGGAAAAATTGTGAAAATTAATTGCAAAAAGGGGAGGGGGATGTGAAGAGATATTGGTCAGCGCTCCCCCGCTCTTTCATTCCGTGCTGCTCCATACTCACATCATATCACCACTCACAAACGCTAAGGATCTCGATGTTAAGTCCATGGCCATTCATTTATCTCAAACAATTGAAAACAACTTAAATATTTTTTTAACCAAATACTTTGAAAAATTTTGAGACTAAGCACTGTCGTACGATACACAATTTTGCCCGTTTTTCAAAAATAATATATCGTTTGCTTGCAAAAAATTATTTTGTTTAATTTTGGCATATTTTGACCACAAAATATTTCAGAGACAAAAATCTAAAAATCCGTTTGGTGTATTGCAACAGAAAAATTCAGATACACGCGATGATATATAAGTGTTATAACTGCCGGAATGAGTTTTTGATATACGTATTAATTTGCGTTACATTTTTTTTTTCAGAATCACTGCAAAACTAAAGAGTGAGGCCTTAAGCAATGACCAAAATCTCTTCACTTCACTCAGTATCGAGGTCTTTAGCGCTGGTGAGGGATGACATGATGTGCATAGTAATAGAGCCGGAATAAAGGGGTGGGGGGAAACAGGATGTCCCCGAGAAAACCAGCCGACAAGCGACATCGTCTGGCACTATTCACACGTGTGAAAATCCTGGGACCGACCCCTTTCATGGCACTGCCCTGAGCACGTGCAAAAAATTAGAACACAAAAAAACCTATTGAAAACGACGATTTTGCGCGTGGTGCAGTGAGAAGGAATATACAAGAGTTTTAAGTTGTCAGAGAAATAGTTACCACTTTAAATGAATTAAACAAAACTTTGTGGGATTATGGAATTTTTGACTGCATTAAGGAAACTTAGGGAAAGCGACTAAATAGACTAGGATTTTGTTGGAAGGCGTATCAGTCAATTAGAAAGATCGGCCTTGTAAAGGCCCTATGTCAACCAAATTGAACAAAGCCAAAGCTATTACGAGAGAATCCATCATTTTAAAACTTCGTTTAGCCTATAAAGAAGGGGTAATTTTAACACTGCCCTTTGGTTTAGGATGTTTTCACAGAGAAGTTATCCAACTTATGTAAACAGTGAGTGGCGTGACTGTTATCTAGGGATGCTGCAAATTGTAGTTATTATGGTTTTTGGTCTTGACTGTGCTAGTTTAGCTCCCATGTAACTCCAGAAATTCTCGATGGGTTCAAGTTCAGAACCATGACTTCATTAATTTGGTCAGGCATTTCTATTGAATATTGCCAGAGTCTCATCAGAAACATGCCCACGAGAGTAAAACAGTGCCTTAAAGCTGCCGGAGGTATCATAGATTACTACACAGTTATACAACTAAAGCTATAAACAGTTTTATAGTGTATTTACAGTATTTGGCATGAAGAACATCTTCGTAATACCAAGTTCACATGTACAACTAGGTGGTCTTAAACTTTTGGTATGAATGTATTGAATATTTTTCTATGTTAACAACACAGTTGTAAATCTGAAAAAGTACCTTTCGGGGTTAGCATCTTGCTGTAACTTAAGCTATAAATCCCTTGTAGTGTTATACATACCGTGTAAAATCACTAATCAAGTACAGCAAGTAAAATTAGCTGTAAATTTTTTTTGCATAAATATGTACTTATATTCCTTATTTAAATTAATTTTAAAAAATGGTATCTAAATAAAGAGTTGAAATATTTTAACATTTTTTCACCGAATTATTGAACTTTATGTGTGGAGAAAGAAAAATAATATTCTACGCTATTTACGTCAAATGTTTAAGGACAAACACTTATTGTTTTAAAAGTGATGGCGGTCATATACTTTTGGTAGACACTGTACATGAACAGAAGTGCCGGTACTTAATTTCGTGACTGACGCCGTGAATGTTCAGTGAGTAAGGACTTAGGAGGCCTACTATGTGTTGTGGCAGCAGCGCGCCAGCAAGCAGTAGAACGGGCTTCTGGGTGAACGACTGAGTTCAATAGGCGTATACCGAGTCTATCACTGTCTAAACTTCGGAAATTTGTTGTAAACGACCATAATACTTGAGCGTTCGTTTGGAAGTATGGAATGATTAGATTCAATAAAACGACTGAGTCGAATTAAGTACCAAGGAAATAAGCGAGTACATTAAACTATAATATCTCGATGGAACCCTAACCCTTACATTTCTGCGAATGGCTTTCCACTCAACTATAATAATACCAGCTCAAAGCACATTAAAAAAATCAACGTGTTTACTTGTCTTGTAGAACAGGAGACTCAAAAGAAACTGATGGTCGCCTCACACTTTTCTGTTTTGAAGCTACAGTAAGATATTTGTGTAAGTTGTCGTGGAGGATATAAAAGTTCTAGCTTATTGCAGCACTTAACAATTTTTAATGGATTGTACTAAAACAACAATTTGAAGTGATGCTTTACGTGTAAAAATATTTTCTCTATGAATAATTTCACATGCCTGCGAAACCATCAAATCACTGCATCTACTGCGATAACTTTCAGTCCTCCTCCCACGAAGTTACGATTCTACCTCTTGACGATGCTAAAAACTCTAGTGCTCTTCCCGTAATATATCAGGAATTTACCCTGAAACATTCTCCTAAGTTTGGCGATACCTCCAACCAATGGACAACCAACATATTTTAGTCCCAGAAGTTATGTAATTACTTTATTAATTCAGTGCTACAAATAGTTCTATTACTACTAATTTTCTAGCCATAATGAAAAACACAGTAAACTATCCACTTCCCTTCTAGTGAAAACTTGTCGTGCAGGAGGAATGTTAGAAACATATGCCAGCAAGTCCCCAAGAGGACGTCAATACATCTACTACTACAAGTAGGCCTATATTAAAATATCCACAAAATCGTTACTTAATAGCAAAGTTAGTATTACTTCATCTACCTATACTATATGTTCCAGGACTACAGGTACAAATGGTGAGACTGTGATTCGTTATAAAAATGTGGTGTAGTAACATAAAGAAATTTTCGCACAGCTCTATTTTTAAGGGAGATTTGAACCCTTGAAATCGATTTTTAAATAATTTCTTGGCAAAATATCGGAACCCACGTGGAGATAAATTACAATCTTCACAAAAACTTTTGTTTTCGAGATCTTTAATCCGTGAAGAAACCACACTTTAAAACTCTCCCTTTCATGAAAATATCAGAGTTGGACACCCTCTTATTGACCACAAATTTTGTGCCGTTGGGTTATGTGAACATTTTATGTTGCTTTTCTGAATAGTACATCCTGAGTAACAAAAAAGTCCTCTTGTTGCAAGTCGCTATAACGCACCGTTTACGAGAGAAAAAGTCATACAAATAGTCAGTGGCTGCAATACACTGCATGTGAGGTGAGCATTGCGAGTGTGGTAATTATTGCCTACATGTCGGGTATTGTATTGTTGCCACAATGAATTTTATTGTTAATGGTGATTTTTTTTGTAGTGGAGCTGAACGTTTCGATGACAACCAGATTTAGAGATACTAGGAAACTTGAAAGGAATCGGCCATGGTCTTTGTTAAGGATCCATTACAGCATTCAATAGGGTATTATTATTGTTTTCAAATAAGTAATACACACAACAATACACATAACCTTCATAAATCACTTTAATGATAAACTGTTTTTGATAACGGGGAAATATTTGTTAGACACTTGGTTGCCTGCCAGGTAAGCAACCCGCGTTGTAAGGTTGGTCATACGATACACTTGCGCACGCATCGATCATGTACGACATGGTGGCATTGCACTGTTGGTGCGCAACATGGAGAGACAGTACACGTACGAAGAAATTGCAGATAAGCATCTCATGTATGGTGCTGCTGAGGGTAAAGCAAGAGCAGCAAAACATCTGTATGCACAGACATTTCCAAACAGACGCTGTCCAGGGCATTGCATGTTCACGTCTCTGGACAGACGGTTATGCGAGAAAGGAACATTTACAGTGAACAGGTATGACACCGGCGTGAGACTCAACATGAGGACATCCAGGTTTGAGGAAGAAGTGTTGGAACGCGACGCCGACCCGCCATCAAGCAGCCAACGTGGAATCGCTTGCACAATACATTCGAGCCACCAAAGAGTGTGGAGGGTTCTGCGTGAACAACAGCTACACCAGTTTCATCGCGAAAAAATGCAAACATTACGACCAGCTGATTTTCAGCCACGAGTCAATTTCGCACGTTGGTTTCTGCATCGATGCGCAGACGAATCTGCCTTCCCTCGCTACATTCTGTGGACCGACGAGGCTTCTTTTACGCGTGATGGCCATCTCAACAGTGAAAACAGCCACGTATGGAGCGACGTCAACCCGCATGCAATGGTTGAACATCGACATCAAGTGACATTTGCTGTAAACTTTTGGGCCGGCATTGTCGGTGACAACCTCATTGGTCCATACTTTTGGCCGGAGCGTTTGACTGGCCGCCTTTATCGACAGATTTTAGAGGACAAACTGCCATTTCTGTTGGAGAATGTGGATTGTCAATCACGCCTGTTTATGTGGTACCAGCCCGATGGAGACCCTGCACTCTTAAAATTGGAAGCTCGTGACCATATTACCACCGCATTTGGTGAGCGATGGATAGGCAGAGGCGGACCTGTGAGGTGGCCACCACGCTCCCCAGACCTGACACCGTGTGATTTCTTTCGGTGTGGTCATCTCAAGACATTGGTATACGAGTCCCTCCATCAAAACGGTAGATGAACTTCGCGCCCTCATTACTGATGCTTGTACTACCATTTGCAACAGCCTACGCATGTTTGATCGCAAAAGACACTCGATTGTGCGTCGCTGTCACTTGTGTATCGAAGTAGGTGGTCGCCACTTTGAACCGTTACTGTAAAATACTACACACATGGATTATTTGCAGTGCCTGATCTCGTGCAGTTACCGTCTATGGTTTTCATTTTCGGATTACAAGTAGCCGAAGAACTGTTATAAACATACTACTGTCCTGTCGCCTAACTTGATTTCACACACAACTAATCCTTGGTCGTACGACCAGCTTTGTAACGCAGGTTGCTTACATGGCAGACGACCAAGCGACCCTCAAAAATATTTTAAACAGTTTATCATTAAATTGTTTTATAAAGGTTATGTGTGTTGTTGTGTGTATTACTGCTTTGAAAACAATAAAAATGCCCAATTGAATACTGGAATGGATCCTTAAAAGATATTGTCCGATACCTTTCCAGTTTCCTAGCATCTCTAAATCTGGTTGTCATCGAAACGTTCAGCTCCACTACAAAAAATTCACCATTTAGAATAAAATGCATTGTGGCAACAAAACAATACCTGGAATGTAGGCAATAACTACCACACTCGCAATGGAGTACGCATAGAACGCTTGTAAATGCAATTTGTAATTAGAAAAATGCTCCTTGTGCTCCAGTTATTTAAAAGCGCGTCTCAAATTTAAGTCAAGGAAACCTCAACAAATAAAACTTAAATACTACAGCTCCATACACACTTATGCCCAGCACGTACCCTCATCTCTGGCGCATTTCAGGTGTGAATTTATGTAACAAGCAACCGAAGTTCGGGTGCCTACGATGTTATAATAGCTTAGTACAGGTTGTATTGCTCACCTCACATGCAGTGTATTGCAGCCACTGACTATGTGTATGATTTTTTCTCTCGTAAACGGTGCGTTGCAGCGACTCGCAACAAGAGGACTTTTTTGTTGCTTAGGATGTACTGTTCAGAAAAGTAACATAAAATGTTCACAAAACCCAACGGAACAAAATTTGTGGTCAATAAGAGGGTGCCCAACCCTGATATTTTCATGAAGGGGAGAGTTTTTAAGTATGGTTTCTTCACGGGTTAAAAATCTCGATAACACTAATCGTTGTGCGCAGAATTGTAATTCATCTCCACGTGGTTTCCGATATTATGCCAAAAAAACTATTTTAAAAATCAATTTTCGAGGGTTAAAATCTCCCTTAAAAATAGCGCTCGGCGAAAATTTCATTATGGAACTACACCTAATTTTTTTAAGGTATCACAATTTCACCATTTGTACCAGTAGTTCAGGAACATCCTGTGTACAACATTTATATTTGTAACCTCAGGTGTCGCTGATTCGTACGACGCCCAACATTAAGTATTTACGATCGTAATCAAATAAGGTATTTATTACCATATTATATTTTAATTTGGCCCACTGCTAGATATTATTAAAATTTTTGTGTCGTCACAGGTAACGGGACGCAACACAAAGTTTGCCAACTGTAGTCGATCTAGTCGGTCTTCATTTGTTAAATAAAATATTTTATTACAGCCAAATATATAAATTTTTAGAGCGTATTTTAAGTCGTACGTTTTTGACGTTAGGCTAATGATGTTTAAGGCCATGCTCTCTAGTTTATAATTTTTTAGCGACCTTAATTTTTTACCTCTAAATGAGAGCAGTTATCAAAAATAAGTGTGGCAGTTTTGTTTAAAATCGTCTTCTACACAATGGCTGATTTTGTCAATGCAGTAAATAATATGATTTTAGCTAATTATGTAGTAAACGAAATTCTGGTCAATTGAATTTTTAGTCGAAACCGTGTAATAACATTGCTTTAAAAAAATTACCTGTCACTGCAAAAACCATTAAAAAATCTGCCAGACCGATTTATACCTGCTCTCGTTTAAGCTTAAAAAAATATATCAAGAACTGTAATAACTATAGAGCATGGTCTTAAATTAAAATGTTCTTTACATTGATATAGTAATTAATATTTAGTATGCATCACAGTGCATGGTAAACTATGCAAGAATTACTGTTTAGTAACATTCAGCTAGTACGTTTCTTCTACAGATATTCCTACGGCGGTTAAGGAACTCTACTGCTTATGTAGTTTAGTCACATTTGTCTTGAGGGCCATGTGCTGCAGCTAAATAGCAGCTGTAATACTGTAAAAGTCTTTTCAAGGCCAATGCTGGAATCTGACGGTAGGTACAGCCAGCAGTACAGTTTTGTGAACAGTAAATTGAATGTGAAGGGCAAATTACTGAAAACTAAGGAGAGTTCCCATTTCTGTGCAAATGGCCAACATTGAGAAAGGAAAACAATTTCTGTGACTATTATATTGATTACATTTTACATTCAGTATGTCAGAAAAGCATTTTTTGTCCCGACAGATATCATACCTTATTATTATTTCCTGGGTAGGGCATTGTCATTGTGTGGTAATGTTATGAACGTAATAATGAAGTTGGCTAGAATATCATTTTCATGTTTGCTTTCTAATATACTTATTATAAACTTCGGCTTGAAATATAAATTTGGCAGTTACAACATGAATGAGATACTTCATTATGCAATAATTATATACGATCAGAATTTCATAAAACATAAAGATATATAATTAATGTGCCGTAACATATTGATATTGTAGTGTTCTTAGATACGAAATTCAACATAGCTAATCAGTTATAGGCCTACTATTCTTACGGAATAGTAAATACGAATTAAATACTTTAATGCTCTCATACGTGGTTATCTTGTTATGTTAACAGGAAACGCGTGATCTAAATCACACTGTAGATAAATTATCTTCTTTATGTAAGATATTGTTGCCCAAATATTATAATTTATGGATGCTCTTCACAAACATAATCACACTTTTTCAGAATTTGATAAGAGTTTGCTGCTTACATTAGTAGACTAGTTCTTACTTTTTTTCATATGTAGGCTTTCCTGGCGCAATAGGAAACATTCCTAGAAAAAGTTTTTATATTTACCTGATTCTTCCGAATTGTTTCGCCACTAAACGCAGCCAGGCAAAGCAATAGCTCCGTGAACATCGTAATTATCGAATTATTCAGCTTTAAAAATGCCATATTGTCAAACGCCGCCACAAACATTGAAAACGCGTTCTTATTGGCTAACACGTTCATGACGTAGTCTTACTTGTTTTGGTTAGTCACCGCACGCCAGGCACTATTGTGTGTATTGGAGTTTTTCAACTACTTCAAAACTAATCAAATTTAGCGAACCGGGTTAACGTACGTAAAAGTTAATTCGGGGAACTCACCCGTTGTTTGGGAATACGTGGTTGTATATTTGGTAGCCAACAACGAAGATTTATTTCACTTGACTTGATTTTAAAGGAGTGAAGACAGCAATGTATTAGTTGGCCTAGCTCTCACTCACACATTGAGACGTTTTAGTTATAGGTTTGAGTTAATGTAAATTTAATTTAAATTCTAGAAAGGTAATACCTTACTACGAATTCAGTTTAATGTTTCAGATCCGATATATATTCATAAGTTTAGGTTTGAAAGGTCACACGAACGAAGTTCATCTATCGAGCTAATATTTGGAATGAGTTTAACGAAACCTGGCACAGAAAATGATCGAACATTCTGGTTGCACGATTCGGTAAAATAATATGGCAGATCAATTATTTTATTGCAAGTAAATTTTTCTCTCATTAATTTTTACGTTTCTGAACGGCATTGAGACAGCTGTGCTGCCATCTCGGGGTAAGTTTCCCAAGACTCCGCCCACCCCTCGAATTATCGGCCAATCAAGGGTGCCTTGAACTCGCCTATTGGCTAATGACGTTGCTGCAGCCAATGGAACAGCCGAAACACTACATCTGCAGAGATTTCGTCGCAAAATGCACGCTTCTGACCGCAATTTTTAACTTAAAAGAACTTACTTACTTTATGCTAACAGTGTCATGTTGTACAAAATACAGCATTACATACGTATACTGTATTTTTGTCGTTAATATCAGTCTATTTTGTCTCTTCTTGAAGTTTAAACCACGCAGTTCGGCTTGGTTTATCAGATGGCGCTTAAGTTAAGATTTTATTCCGAATAAATTGCATTTTATTGCTGCGCAAACAAACTACAATCCACATTTATACTCTTTTGAGTTCAAGCCATATTCGATTTTGCCGTATAAACTATTTATTTAACACAATGTCACGATTTGAACGTATGTTGCTGTCGTTTGTGTGTTACGTACATTAATATGTACAGTATCGTGACGTCACAGTGAAATCATCATGGCGGTTCACGTTTTTGCCGCGCAAAACAGACTACTCATTTTATTTAAGTTTTTATGGAGTTACACAGACGCTATGAGTGAAAGTATGGTACCGTTCTTCATTATATTAAACACACTTTTAAATAAAAATATAATAAAAAATAGGAATTTCCCTCATTGCATACAAAAAAAATTCTTACCGATTCTTTAACAAGCCGCAGGTCTATCATGGTCTGACAGTTGTTAATCGTTCGACGTTTTCATTTACCATGTAAGTGGTTTAAAAACTGCAAAACCTTTACCATATTTGATTATCTTTAGAAAATAATAATGGCGTTCATAAAGGTCTTTATGAGGTCCCCTTCTGAAGTTCATATGTGACATAACTTAAAAACAATATTTTATGCTAGGCCTACATATCCTATATGAGATTAGTGTTTGTACGCTCGTCAAATTATTGTATCTAAAGAAACAAACCAACTCGAAACATTAATATCCAACATTGCTGTAAATTTTTCAGATGTAATTATGATGTAATACGTATTCATGTTTCATAATGGGTTGTTTTCGTTAAAGTTTTGTTTTAAAAGTCGAACAGGAATCGTTCGCAGTTCTCTATTAAGAGCTCTCCTTGGTCAGAGCTGTCTTGCATTTTTCGAGGCATGGATAAAATGGAGTAACAAGTGCGCAATTGCCTGGCAGTCCATGCTGCTCATTCTGTGCTGTGCCTTTGCGTCGTTTTCCTATAACACTTTCAGCGGACATTCCATCATTTTACTTCTCCGTCGCTTTTAGAAACGTTCACTGCATGTGTGTACGAAAAAAGGCTGCATGCAAAATTTCTTGCAGGCTGTGATATTAAATTATTTTACGTAATTTTACTACACTCCTTGACTTTATCCACAGTACTGGAACGATAATTTGTCGGACCGAAACAAATTTTCGCGAAAACTGGCCATGAAACATGTTACGGAAACAAACCATAAGTGTTGTGAATGTATAAGATGCCAATATAAGCTGCAAAATATTTAATAAATTCCGCTGTTTCTGCCACAGCACCGAACCAATAATAAAGAAAGAAAACGTTCGCACTCCCTATGCGAAGTCGGAAAAATTAAAATTGGTACTCCTAGTCGTAGTAAGGTTTAGGTAGGCTACAGTAAACACTGAGTAGTAAAATATGCAGTTTACTGAATCTGCTTTATTTTTAATCTCAAATGAGTCCTAACAAAGTAAGCAGAATAGTAGTTTATAGTACACCACGGAAAGTCAGAGAAGAATGCTTTTAATAGGAAACTATACATTAAACTGTAATAAAACAGTGCCCTGCCAAATGTCTGTAATATTTAACAGTTTTATCAAAATTGTATTTTGATAACTAACCAAGACGCTAAGTAAATGCTTAGAGATATTTCAGATTTTTGGATTGCATATATCTATAAATTAACTTGCGCCGTTTCTGACGGAAAATGTAAAGATTAGCAAAGATTCTTTCGATAATGAAGCAGCCAGGATTCTATTTCTGAGGTTGTCCTCTTATGTCACTTTCATACATATAACTTTTAATTCCTAATATAGAAGTGCGATATTTTAATACACGAATACAAATTGGTTGAACAAAATGTATAAAATATTGGTAGATAATATATAATAACGGTAAAAAGTTTACGATGTTCAAGGGGCATGCCACATATTTTTTTCACTTTCGCTGCATTTCGAGGTATGCTCAGGACCCGAGAACAACTTCCTGTTCCTTTCGGTAACACTACTCTTGAACCTGTGACATATAAATTCGCTTTAGATAGAGAAAGGAATAATACGCTAGTTAAATGACTAGTATGCTAGAATTTACCTTCCCGTGCATACTCTTTGTATGTTGCATTCCACAAAATGTCTGCACTTCTGCATATACTGTTAAATAAATGCAACGAAATGAGCTGCCCACGAACATTTTCACTCGGTGAGTTGTGTTCTTTTTCCACCACGGAGTTTTATTTTCGCGAACTGCTAAGCGTGCCTACTTCATACCTGTTCTTGACGTCTGCGAGCAAGTACATCTGCACAGCAAGCCGAACATACCCGAATGGGACCTACAATTATGTTTGGCTCCACGAGTGCGCTCATTTATTCTGAACAGCACTGAACATACCACGTTGTATGCTTTCAATTTGATGTAAAGATAACTTATGCTCTATGGACTACTAATTACTACTTTTCATAATGTCTTTATGTTGGTATTTATCACTAGTGTTGATATTACAAAAAAAACGTGGACACCTGCTTGCATGCAAGCTTACATAGCAGATCTTGTAGAGGCTTTCACCAGAGTTCGTACGGAAAATTATGTCTTCCTCAGAGGCTCAACTGTAGTATCACCATATTAATTTTTTGTATTTAATGGAAGAAAATACTGACAGATTTGTACACCAGCTTTCTACTACATAATTAAATAGTAAATTGATAACACATGAGCATTATTATTTAAAGGCAGGAAACTTACACAACTAGGCCAGTGAAATAAGCCTAACAAAAGGGTTACTTTCCATTAATTGACGGAAATCTGGAAACTGCTTTAATCACTCAAGTGGGCTCCCGAAAATTTTCCTTGATTTCCGGGAACATCTTCAGTTGCAGTATTGATTAACCCATGAAATATTTGAACTTTCATCAGATTTTCTCAGATGTCTCACAAACTAGACCTTCAAATTCAAAACGGTACCATTACATAAAATGCAAAACATTAAACTCTGCGTCGATTGCTTCGGGCTGCAGAATTTGTTCAGTACCATCTATGCAACAGCATCTACGAGCAAAACTGGTGCTGGAGCTTCAAGTGACCATGTGTTGGCGCACCTGATTTTGACCCAAATTAAGAGTCAACACTGTTAAAAAATAATAAATTAAACACATACAGTTTGTATGTAGAAGCGCTTTTGCTTACTGCTGAACTAGCTAAAAAAATTGGTACAGCACAAATGTGGTTACAGTATTTCAAAACTCTTACCACTGTAGAGACTACCTTTATAATAAGCCATGTTTTTTATACTTAAAGACATTATTGAAATGAAAAGTAAACTGTCTCAAGAATATAAACTATTTGTAACTAAGGGATTATTTGTAGCAAGAAGATCAGAATTTTTTGAGGGAATTTGGTACGACATGTTGATCGAATACCACACCGTACAGAGATCGATAAAGAGTACTGTTGACTTGACAGACGCTAGAGGTTTAGCAGATCTCACTGGTAAGATGGATTTCTTCGGTGCTTACTGGCATTGATGTTCTCGACCAAGACGAGGAGTTCTGTGGTGTGTCGTTTGCAACTGCTGAGCAGAATGTGGACGCAAGAAACGCAGGAATACATAATGCGGACAGGTGGTTGATATGCAAAATAAGTTGTGTGGCTGATTTTCGTCACCTTATCCTTTTCCCGTTTCTGAGAATGTAACATATATATTAGCACTGATGCCACAAAGCTAATGAAATCTGTTATTAATACCTTCAAAAATACTACTAGTGGAATTTTCAGTACTGTGAAGTTAAAACAACAATGACGATGATAATGATTATTATTATCTCACCTCTTTAATTGTATAACATATCAAATCGCAATAATGCAACACGTTCCTGTTAGCGTAAAATTGTTATTTTGTTGATTATGAGATATTATATGTTGGCAGTGATATAATGGCTAACTTTGAAAATTTACCGAACATTTACATAACATTCCTACTGCACCACTTCAGTGAGTCGCAAAGTATTTGTACTCAATCGACGTAAAATGTAATGCTCTAAATTAAATTTTTTTGTGAATTTCGGTTTACAAATATAGTTGCCGAGTCATATGAGAAAAACTTACGAAAGTCCACTTTTTTTTTTTTAATCTGTCTATTCCAGCTCTTCTCGGAAATTAGATCAAACTCAGAGCAGGAGCTATTCATAACAGAGGTCAGCTTGAGAGATTCCACCTACCAACGAAAGATATGATTTTTTTAGTCGCCTATACGTGCTATGAAACATGTGTACCAATTAAGTCACGTGAATCGAGACCAGAAAACGAATAGTTTGATATAAGACACCCATGGTGCAACTCCGTAATGAGCCTATTCACCAGGCCATAATATTGCAACCAATGAACTCTTCATTTGCACTTACATACATATACGTCCGGAATCAACAAACAATGTTCACAATTAAAATAAATATACATAAATATTTCATGCAAACAAATTATGCGAACCTTTGGTGGTGTTTACTACAAACTACGCCTTCATTTTATTTAAGGTTTCGTCTTAACTGATCTGTATTCTTACTCGTGTTTGTCTAACGCAAGTACTGCGTAATATTATTCCAACGAGAGTTTACGCTCTTATTATTTGAGATGGACCATTGATGTCATGTATCAATTTTTAACCTTTCCAATCATGAATCAAGCACCGGAAATTGTGCACATCTTTCTAACACGTTTCATTAAGAGAATTACATAACTTTACACCCATGTGTATTACTTTATGTATGTATATTCACACACAGGGTTTTATAATTAGTGATGGCAAATTTAAGGGATGTTAGATAATGCAAAAAGAAATTTCCACTCTCAGTGGGCATGTGTCCTAAAATGAGACCTTGCACAGTTGCAGAGGCTAACATTACCAAGCTAATTTTAATTTTTAATCTGGGGACAACTACTGATATGCTACGTCGAATCAATACTGTACGAAGTTTTAAATATTAAGCAAAGTTTTTATGTTCTGCCTAATTGATAATGACATTATGAGGGTGGTCTGTAATAGGCGTTCTGAATGAGTCTGTGAACTTCACAAATGCCTCATGAAAGCACTTACAGTTACCAGTTTTGTTGTCAAGTCATGACAACTTCAAGCAGGCACTATGTGCAGTTTAACAATGTCTTTCTGCATTCCGTGCACCAATGCCTCTAGTTGGCTGTCGGGGTGGATGAGTTTTTAAGTGTTCGAGCTAGAAGTGTGGGAGCGATATGGACATATCTCCCTAGCTTCTAGGCACAAATCTCTGAACTGGCGTAGTTTTCTCGCTGAAAACTCGTCTTTATGAGACGTTCTGTGGTAACCCTATCACCTATCATTTATAACGTGAAATTAAAAATGAAGGTGTACTGTATATACCTATGCCTCTTTAAAGATTCTGAGCTAAGATTCTCGTACCTAAATTGACTGCAAAATCAAAAATTTTCGAAATAAAATTTTAATGGAGTACGTGAAAGGGCGATTTTACGCAGCTGCTAGAGCACTCGCTTCCAAAAAAGGTTATCCGTGTTCGATCTTCAGTTATCTGACCCTGATTTTCGCATGTGGGACGATACCGTTGGTCGGTGTGTTTCCTGGGGTATCTCGAGGCCGTGTAGTTAAGGTGCCGGTCTACCAGTGAAAAACAGTCACAGTTTAAATTCGATAATCTGACGTTATAATATGGTAGAGGAGGCTTCTGAGTGACTCCTTCCTAAGCCACTAACTTGTATATTAGCTTACGGTCGCTCCAGGCAAGGCTCAGTCGCGAGATAGCTTCGGAGGGGAAGGGTCACGTTACTCTGCTCCTCAGCCTGCTCCTCAACAACGCGAGTGCTTGACAACCCTCCCCTCTTTCCCCTCGGGCAATCACACGCGCTGCCCTTGCAGTGTTGCCAGATACCGCGCGGACAGCTCGCCCGGCTGATAGCAGAGCTGCTGGTATTCACGTGCAGCCTGCCCGTACTACGCAAGTAGTATTTTCCCTCACCACTGTCGCGCACGTTTCGTGTTTGTGGATTTTAAAAACGTATATCATGTTTTAGGAACTGCAACTTATTGACAGCATAACTAAATATCGTATTTCTCTATACTACTATAATTATGTAAGAATGAGTTCCGCTAATCCAAGCTTACATTTAGTTTAATTTGCTTATCAAGGCAACATGTATTCTTTATAAGTAAACTAGCCGGCCGGCTGCGGCGTTGCCCGCGTGAAATTACGTAATGTAAACAGTAACTCTGGATAAAATACATGATGATGGCATTTAACACCTAGCATACTCAATAACAGTGAACTATAAATTGTCTGAGCTCAATGTAAAGAGCGCGCGCAGTATGCTCGTATGATGTATTAGTAATTCCCATCGCAAAGTCTCGCACGGGATACGAACCCGTAACCGCACCCCTCCCACACCACAAACTTTATACAATACCTGAGTGTATGTTAAAGGCAGGCCGTGATAATTCTTTCGCATGTACAGGCTACAGTCCAAAGAGGTTTTATTTATGAGTAGGTTGGCAAAAAGAAACTACTGTTGAATTATTTCTCCGTGATCATATCACATTTTTTTAACAGCTTTCAAGGACGAATTTCGAAAAATCCTGAAATTACTTTTTTTGTATTTACGTAGGAATTAATTTTAAAGTAAAACAATTTCAATATTTCCACTGGTATAGGATATAAGTGGTATTAATTAAAATATGTTATATTTTTTAAGAGTTTTCAAGGACGAATTTCAAAAATTTTTAAGAATGCTCTTAATTTTCGAATTTCGCAAAATCGAAAAATTCGCCAATATTTTCTTTGGGCAATATTATGAAGTCAAAAATTTTATGATAGCATCCCCGGTTAATGAAATATCAAGAATTCTTTTAAAACACATTTCACCTCTTTTCACCCCCTTAATTATCGAATTTCGAAAAATCCTTTCTTAGTGGGTGCCTACGGGCCAAGGGGAAGCTTCCCTCAAAAATTCATGGTTCTAGGTCCAGAGGTTTGGGCTGTGCGTTGATGAGTGAGCGAGTGAGTGCGTCATGACACTTCATTTTATATATTAAAAGGTAACTCTTTTCGGTCATGCAACACTACTTTTAGATTTTCTGTTTGTTTGTTCGTAATTATATTACTAATATGTAATTTTACTACTTACCTTTTATGAAATAATTTTCATTTATATAACACATGGAACCTAAATAACGTTGCGTGACACCATGACTCTTAGTCTTACTGCTTGTTACCGGCCAATTTTTACTTCAGTGGTGTGCACATAAAATTGCATATTTCACGATCCTTCGAAG
>PNEQ01133135.1:0-39383 GCA_003012365.1 Medauroidea extradentata | reverse complement strand
CCCCCCCCCCCCCGTCCCCGTTAATAATGACAATACAGACTTTTCAGTGAAAAACCCACCTACTGATTCAAATATAATGGTTACTCTCACCAGGACATTGCACAGTGCCTCTTGCACAAAAGTACTCCGTTAATAATTGATTGTCGTGTTAAAATTAGCTTCGCTGCACAAAGACCTGTTTGCCGAGCAATTATCACTTGGCAGGGGAACCGAGTGAAACCGCCATCAATAATCGTAATTGTGGCAAGGAAAATGTCGTAATTAGTAGCAATTTTCGGACATATTTTTTGGGAAAATAGTGCGAGCAGAAAGGAAGACAGCAGTAATCGAGCGTTTAGTTCTTAATTCTGAGTCTATAAATTTCAAAATGTTTGTTTTCCACCGATAAAACGTAGTATTAGGGATCGTGACACAGCAATATTTTCTCTCCCTATGGCGCACTTACTCAACGCCAGTCAAGACATTAGTTCCTCGGGGAAATCGTGGTACAATGTGCCCTATGTATCAAAGAAGAATAAACATTTAGGTTAGGCTCAACGAAAATGTATTATAAAATAAAAGACTTAAAATAAAAATTTAGAAAAAAATTTTTTATTTCCCATAGGGTACGTCAAGCAAAAAAATTTAATCATTATTCCTTGTTTGAATCGGTCATTTGAGAAACAACATAAGTCAAAATTGTCCACTTTTCAGGAAGTGAAATAAACACAGTAATTCTGAAAATTACTTATGAAAAAATTGCAAAAAATTACTTAAAATACTTCATAGCATTACTTTTATGATGGTTGCAATGAAAATTATTTCTGTGTTTGAAGCTTTAAATTGATAGAGATGGACCTATAAATCGTTACAAGCATTACTCAGCAAATCCTGTATCGTTATTTATATGATATATACAATTAAATGTGATTCTGTGTTTAAATGTACGAACGGCAGCAAATTTGAAATGTTGACTTATGTTGTTTCACAAGTTAATGGGCGATTGCATCATAAAATTATAGTAAGGTACAATATTGCATCGTGTATTTTCCTACAATATATGTTGATAATATCTTTATTTATGAGTTAACATAATATGTCCCACAAGAAACAATTTGCATAATGTAAATTGCTACAAAATGTGAAAATAACACTTCTTTCTATAATCTAGTACATCATGTTCCACAACACACTTAAAAAAAAAAAAAAAACAGCGGTTTGTCTAAGCACATACCCCTTTGTAAGACTTGCAAGTAATATTCTTCTTGTCTTATAATAATTTCTGGTTTTTCAGTGCAACATCTCGTGCTCTGTACAAGAGTTTGAACGAATAGTTGGCCAAGCAAACATCTCATTGTAAAATATCTGGATATCACCTGCGTCTGGTAAACATGGTTGAAATTTATATAGGTCACACAACACCAGTCAGTGATATGAGTATACTAGAGAAAGAACATACGTCAGTGACTTATGGTGTTTCTCAAATGAACTCACAGTTCTGCGCCTTGCTGTACACACAAATAACGACTGACTTACGTTTTTTCAACAGTACAATGTGTGTTTACCTCTGAAGAAAATCATACTACCCATAACTCATTTTGGCAGAAAATTGACTTATGTTGTTACTCAAATGACCAATTCATTTGCGGTTAGGACATAAAGCCGTAGACGTTGAACAATCTACCCATTACGATGTTGAAGAAGCGAAAAACAATTTTTAGCTAATAACATAATGATTGAATAGCTACTGATATACGAGCTAATAACGCGCATGTGGATATGTACAGATGTGTGCTGTGTGAATTGACGTGCGTGATGTATGTACGTACGTATGTACTAAGTGCGTATGTGCGTATTAGCGTGTGTAATATCTCCAGTAGTTCTAGCCGTGATGCAGTTCGTACGAGAATATTATCTCGTCGAATCAACGTGGAATTTAAAAAAAAAATTAAGATCTATTAGTTGCGTTCACTTTGAAGCGGTGGGGTGATAGGTTCGGTGGTTGGAGAAGTTGTGGTCTGCCGCGGAGAGAGGGAGGTGAGTGAATTTGGGAGGCTGCGCCCTCTGTGCTGGGCAGATAAGAGTTGCGGCCTTCTCATATTCCCTGTGCACGCGGCCAGAATCGTCAACCCCCACCTCGGCCTCCCCTCACATCCCCTGCCTCTTCCTGCAGCCATCCGCGGCTCTCTTGTTTGGTCACGGCTTGATTGATCGCTCGTCGGCGCTGATGGACGCCGTGTGGAGGCACAGAGATTAGCCCCGCCGAGCTGTGCGGGTCCGCTCCTGGATTGATGGCGGGGGGCGAAAGGCGACTCTCGGATGAGGAGTGGCGAATTTAAGAGGGGTTGGGAGTGCGGAGTCCATCGGTTATCCCAGCACCTCCCACGGCTAGAGATGACTTCTTCTGCTGATTCCGTTCAGTGGCTTCCACATCCCTTTTCGCGAACCCCTCTGGCCATCGTCGTCCGCTTGATTGATCGCCGCGTCGGTAACTTGCGCGCACTCGCAAAAACGGGAGTTTTGGAGATAAATTTGGAAAATACTTCGTTCTTCCTTGCGAACTGCTACCACGTCTGCTCCGGGCAAAAATTATTTATTAAGGTCGCCATCTGGGTGGACGTATTTCGTGCGTTCGAAGACAAGAAGTGCGGATGCGATAAGGACGACACACGGGCATCACCCTAGTCACTAGGCACAATTTACTGAGTCTTCTCGCTGACAACCCTTCTGTACGAGACTTTCAACGTTGACCCTGTTATTTTATTACATATTTTTAAATACAAAGGTGTACAGTACATGTCTATACATTTTAAAAGATTCTACGGCAGGATTTACGTACCTAAAACAGATCACAAAAACTCTCATTTTCGACACTTACGGCCTCTAGAAAATATGATTTAGCGTGTAACTTGTCAGCCAGACGCCAGTTGATCGCCTTGCGCATAGAGACTGTAAGGTAAGCGATAAACAAGTAAGAGTCGTCCTTAGACCACCCAGTCGATCTCGGTCGTTGTAGTCCAATAACACGCAAATAATATCAGTAACAATTTGCATGTGTCCAAAGCCAAAGGATTGAACTACAGACACCAGTATGTATTTTTCTCCACTGTCTTTATGATGCCCCAACAATTCTATTTTTTTTTCCTTTCTCTAATGATGTTCGATAGGACTAAACTGAAAAGTGGCATCTTACACATAATACTTTATTGCGTTTCCTGGAGAGAAACTATGTTCATGGAACTGTAATGTTTAGTCCAGTTAAATATACTTTTTTTTTTTTTTTTTTTTTTTTTTTTTTTTTTTTTTTTTTTTTTTTTTTTTTTTTTTTTTTTTTTTTTTTTTTTTTTTTTTTTTTTTTTTTTTTTTTTTTTTTTTTTTTTTTTTTTTTTTTTTTTTTTTTTTTTTTTTTTAAGGATAACAAAGCCAATACTTGGCGCGTTTTATATGTTCTTCAGCCAACAAAACTTTTTTTGAATCAAATACATACTTATTTGGCCATATACACACGTATACGGTTGAATCAACCAAACCTTTTTCTTTGTGTGGACATGAGAGTATGTGCTGTTCGGGATAAAGTGAGCACTGAAATAAGTCCCGATTAATTTCTATGTTCAGCCAGTTTGTATCTTTCCGCTGCATGTTAACATAAACATCGTCGCGTGCTTTTATTCACTTAAGATTGAACAATGCTTACAGCTGTATTAGTCCTGCACTCTTCCGAAAATATGTACTCATTAAATACACTGTGTTGAATAATTGCAGTAAGCAATAATAGACTTAGTTGTTAAACATACCTGCAAGTTAACGTCTAACATCAGTAATATGGGATTCGGTGCGTCGTACCTTAATTTATACGACTCGCAGTCTTGCCGTTACGATTAACGTAAATGTGTGCTACGTTATATTCGAATATGAAGCATAAATCCGTTCCTAACAAACGCAAGACGTAATAATACACGTTATTCAAGAATTCATTTTACGTTCAGTTCTAAAGTCATGCACGACGCCTCCGCAGTACAGCAATAACAAATAGTGTCTCCTTAATTTGCGAAACAAAAATTGCTGTGTCCTAGTCAAATGGTTTTCCAGGAACTTAAGTTGGCGATCTGAAAACGTAACAATTAAAACATTATAATAATACCTTCACGTGATTTGACATTCATATACATTATTTTTTCATATTTTTCTGCGTGTGAAACCATGTTTGTTACATAGCTAAAAAACTTCTTAGAGAACTATTTCTAGCGTGAAGCCAACTCATGCCATCTGTCGGAGAATTTCGAACTAAGTGTGTGCAAAGCCGCGCGGAGCAAAGTTGCCCGTGCAGCAGACGAGTCGGTTAATTTTCAACCGCGTCACTTATTTAGTAAAAGTATGCAATAAGTTGGAATCTAAATAAGTTCATAAGTAAATTATTTAAAGTACTTGAAATACATAGTGGTAGATTTAATTGAGTTTGTGTCAGTATTTTTGTATTTAAATAGGGGAATACGTGAAACTACATTCAATAATTTGCTGCCAACCATACGAGGAGAAATGTAACTGTTGTTTATATTGAGTAATATACTGCAACGGCTAGTGATTATTTTCGAAGTTTGAATCTTTTGTGCTCTCTTTATCCTGAATGACCTATATAAACGTAAATATTGATTTTCCAGAAAACGTCTTGCTAGGGACTGCTCTTAAGAGTTAGTGTACGTTAGTTTTTTATGTACGAGACATAGAAAAAGGAAAGACGATAAGTCGAATATAACACGCCCGTCAAACATCTCATCGCCTCTATAGACGCGAAGGACTAAACTAGCGCGCAGTGTTTTCATAGTATGTGTTTTTCAATAGGACTTCAAGCGAGGACTCTGTTGTTTTATTTGTGGAAAGTATGTGGTAAAGTCCAATACAGGTTTCTATCATTTTATTTTACTTTTACGGTTGATATTTTCTCAGCTACAGCAACGTGAAAAGGTCATTTGTACCACTTTTGAGGAGCTTGGAAAACCTGTTTTTAATTAGCGGACGGCACAGTTTGAAATGTGTCTTCTTTTCGAAGATAAACGCCCGGAAACATTTTTAATAGTTACTCGAATAAAAATATATAGCCTACTTTCCGTACCACGGTACAGCACGGCTCACACGCCAGGTCCATTAACTATTAAACCTTAAAATATTAGATAGAATTATTTAAAACTTCGTGCACCGAATACAGAATGTCTTTTGTTCGGTGAACAGTAGTTAAAAGCAGTGGTTTTCTGCCAGCTATCACGTTGTTACGGTGTCGCAATCCCGCGGCGTCAGTGGCGTCGCAGAAAGGCGGACAGTGGGTGCTGGGTAATCAACAAGTCTCCAAAAAGAAGCGGATATCATCAACAAAAGTGTCCCAGGAATCCGATGACTCGAGAAGTTAGGTGGGTCTTAACACTTACCCAACATCATTGCAAAACTCCTGGATTCAGCATGGATTGCTCCGTCCTTGGTCATAGCTGGGAGCCAATCAGATGGGTGTATTTTGACGGCCTGGCGGGGGTGCGAAGAATGGTATAGACACCGAGCTATCTACAGGTTACAGAAGAGGAGGAGAGAAGAGTTGGATATAGAGTCTTCTGTGACCAGACGGCGACTGCACTTACGGACTATGGGTTCGAGTCTGGGTGCGACTCTCTGACTTAGAGCAAGCACCAATGGCGAAGGACTTCTTCTCTACTTTCAACGGCGGTACGAGCGTTGAGTCTCCTATTGGTTTAGCGAAGGAGAGCGAGCCTTTGCCTATCTCCTTTCTCGCCGTATCCTAGCCCTCCCACTTGCCTCTTATTCTGTATCATTGCTGTTATTTCCTTGTATATCCTTTAACTAATAAACTATATTACCCTTAGTAATAACTTATTAATCTTCCCCTACCCAGATAAACTGTGTAACAACGTGCCTACTTTTACAACAGAGCAGTAACAAAATAATAACATCATCTTGGCAAGAAATATTGAAAGAGACGCTCTCGTTGTCACGCGGTGAATGCTCGACGCACGCCATAACTCCGACGCGCGTCATGTTCCCAATTAACACCTTCCTCACAGCACGTCTGACGAGAGATTTCTAGTTACGTCACTGATGGCGAAACAAGCCTTGAATGTATTTCCCGTCTGACGTTCGTCGCTGACAAGTCGATTATGATTTTGCGTGCGTGTTCTTGAGGTCGCCAGGGGTCCACGGTGGTCGAATGGTCAGGCCATTCGCCTCCCACAAAGGCAATCCGGGCTCGATTCCCCTGCCGGGGTTGGTCCCCGGATTTTCGCTTGTGGGAATCATGCCATTGGTCGGTGGGTTTTCTCTGGTATATCCCGTTTCCCCCAACCACTCCTTCATTCCGGCGTTGCTCCATACTCACCTCATGTCACCCCTCACCAGCGCTAAAGTGCGTGATGTTAAGCGCTGACCAAAATCTCTCACTCACTCTTAAGGCCACCGTCTGGGTGGACTATTTTGCTCGTTCGAGGCCTAGAAGTGCGGAAGCGATAAGGACGACAGAACACGTGCATCACGCCTCCTTCTAGCCACTGACGTGCAGGTTTCTCGCCTATAACTTACCTCTCAGAGATATTCACTGGTGGATCAATCGCCTTATGACGTAATATTAAAGATAAAGTTGTATTGTATACGCCTGTACCAGATTCTTCAACAAGATTTTCATGCATAAAAAGGACCACATAAACTCCTGTTTTCAGACCTAGGAAATATTCTTTTAAGATTGATGATGAACCTGTAATGGGCAAGCACATGTCTAGCGTTCTTTGAACGATATTCCCAAGCAAAGGTCACTTCTGCGCATTGAGCAGTTTTCAAATAATCTTGTAACTGCTGATGATCTGCAAATCACTTGGTGACCTGTATGAACTCGTATAATAGACTGTTCATGGTTAAATGACCACTTCTTAAGAGGGCGTGGTACATAATTCAACGCTAAAAGCATTCATCAATAACTGTAGGTTTTTTGAAGCCAATTTGCGAAAGTTAAACAATAGCAATCCTAGAGAATAGTTCTAACCAACGTTTTGAACTGAATTGTTTCCAGTGTTACGAACTTCTGAGGCACAATCTCTGACGCCGGAACCTCGTGCATTTAACTGCGGCGCAAGAGATCACGCGTAATGAATTAGTAATTCTGGATAAATATTTACTCATAAAGTTGGAAAATACCACTATCTAGGACTGTCGTTGAGTATTTTATCCGTATTGGCTTTTAACAAAGCGTACAAATCAATTGATGTTTTCAGCGTTTATTTATCTACACACACTCTTAAGGCCTTGATAAAAGTTTACCTTCCGTCAATCGACATCTTTTCTCCGCTTGCTATGGATGTTTCTACCACTATTCTTGCTAATGACAAGTAATCCCAAGTTAATCACGGATGTATAATACTTTTTTAAAACCCTAGTTTGTTTATTTTGTACACCAACAATTAGTTATATATTAGAGCAACTCGAAAAGCAGATGCGATAATCAAGACGATAGAATGGTCATAAATCTACGCAATTACAGATTTTACGAGAATGAGTCAAATTTATAGTAATTATGGCAAACCAATTTTTTAAAAATACATTTGGCAAGAATATAGCAATATTCTGTCTACACATCCATTCTCATATATATATATAGAGCAGAGTTGATTTTTTTAAAGACTATCTATGAACGTGCTCCAAAAATAATAAATTCTGTTACTAAGTAATAATGTAAGAAGGTGTAAAATCTTTTCGTTTATATATACTCAATCTTGATTTTCGATAATAAGCGATAAAAAATTGTTTTGTCTAAAATTATGAAAATGTCTATCCATGAAAAATAATATAGGACGTGAAATTTTGCCAGTTAGTAATATTTTATGTTTTGTAACTAGAAAGTAACTTAAAAAATATTTGTTAAAAATGATTTCAATAGCAATATTTTTTAAGAAATTGTACGTTGATAACGTTTCGTTCGAAAGAGTTATCTTTAAAATTGGCCCATTGAGGAGTACTTTTATATTAATAGCCGTAACAGCTGGTGCATGAGCATTGTTGCAGCGAGTTAAGAGAGTTGTTTTGTAAGAAATACTACTAAATTTGTGTTCGAAATCTTTATCTGCTAAAATTATACTGTTTTAAAACTTCGATTTATTTTCGTGTTTAAAATATCATGCCTAGAAACATTGCTTCGGAGTACATCAAAATGGGTGAAAACGTATTTTCTAGACTGCTGTCACGTAAAAAATACAATCCGGTATAGTAAAACAATAAAGAGAAGCGTGCGCTGGATACTACGCACTTACCGTAAATAATGTAGTTGCGTCACCGCTTAAAATTCCACAGGAAAAAGCCAGTGACTAAATCACTGCACGCCGTTTTCGCGCACCGCGCATAAAGGCGACACGGTTGTGAACTCCCGAACCAGTTTCGCTCTTATCGCTTGCATGTTTCCTTGCCTCAAACGCATCATCTAGCGCTTGCTGTATAGGGCTCTTAATTTACAAGTTATAATATTTCCATTTATAAATATTATACTGCAGTTAAAAATATTGTCTACTTGCATCATGCTACACGTTATTGATTCCTTTTCACACACCAGTCATGTCAACACTCCTCACTAAGTATAGCTCGTATCGACTTCATAAAGACCACGTTTAAAATTATTGGTATTTTACGAACAGACGTATGTAAACCTTGCTCTCACATACAGTACCAACCAAAAACATAGGGCTATCCATACATTTCCGGTAAATACGCACCGGAGTAAGAATTTTGGTTGGAGCGATTTCGTGTTTTTTTCTTAATGTAATCGTCGAAAGCTTAATTTTTGTGTGGTAAACGTTTTTCTGTATATTTTGTTGTTTACAAACTATGTATTTTGTGAATATATTGACATAACTAAAAAGCACTACATTTCGCGATACATAAAAGCTAATCAAATAAAAACTACTTCAGGTAGGTTGACATCTTCTGTTTATCAACTAGAACGTGTATTAACGTAAAAAAACTATATGCAAGGTTCAAAGTGACAAAAAATTAATATATAATATTTACAGCCACAGAGGAGACTTTTTTACCGCATGTCTAAAATACAATTTCACGCCGATATTATAAGCGTGTTTTGAATGTTTCTCTTGTGTTTATTCTTAACATTATAGCAAAAAAGTTTCAAATAACTTTTCCACGGTGAATCCTTCTTGTTCATAAGCGTTCCAGTTCACAAACAAAAGACATTAGCCTGTATACCTGAAGTAGGCCTAGTTTCTGTTTTATTACCTTTTGTATACAACAAAATGTCGTGATTTTTCAGTGACGCAAGACATTTTACAAATGCATAGTTAAACAAGAAATGATACAAAAAAGTTTATCGGTACAAAAATGAAGGTTTTTACAAGGTTACATTGAAAAAAAAACTACACAAACTCGTTCCAACCAATGTCATGAGTCCGGGAAGGGTTTAGCTTAAATGCGTAAACGGCCCAATGTTTTTGGTTGGTACTTTAGTGTACAGCGTATGCGTTCATCATAGTTTGATATTGGAAGTAAAGCGAAGCAAGTGTTCTTCATGTGATATTTTTATGTAGATAGGGCCTACTGAGTGGTAACTTGCGGAGAATGTTGACTTAAAAAAAATTTTTTTGAAACACGCATGATTTGAGAAAATGAAGCCTGAAACAACATGCGGAGACCGACATTCCTTTAATTATTTTTGTTCCACGTTGAAGGTACTTCTTCAAACAATTACTCCGGTGAAAGCAACTGCAGTTTTTTTTTTGCCGGAACCCTTTCTCCCCTATCCGTTGTTTGCGAATGGTGTACTTTATATACACACTCTTATTAGTGCTGTTCCCTGGACTTACAAGGCCACCGACTAAAAAAAAAAAAAAAAAAAGAAAGAAAGAAAGAAAGGAAGTTTGCGAAATGAGGGAATTCAATTTGTTGGGCAGGGAATTTTTTCCCCCTTTCACCGGGCTGGCAGTGGATGAATAATTCGGACAGGAGTGAAGGGCCGAGGGTGAAAAGGGAAAACGATGATGGTGAAGGGGTGGTAGGGAGTGGCGAAGGGGCTAGAAGTAGGTGGGTTGGGGGTTGGGAGGAGATATAAGTAAGTTGTAGGAAGGGTAAATATTTACCACTGCCGAAGCGCGCGGCTCGCTTCATAACACTGAGTACATACTCACCGAGGCCAGCCAGAAGAAAGGAGATAGATGAAGCTCGATACAATTCACCATTCTCACTGATCCACTGCAGGAGAATGAAATTTGGCAAATGCGCGCCGTGGGGGAGGCGGGAGAATTAGGAAGCTGGTAAGATTAAGCAAACCTCTACTGTACCCTAGAACATGTCCACCGTGACCTTGAGATTCAGTGAATGCCCACACAAAGACACACACACAAAAGTTGAAGCCCCGTATTTTGGGCGATCGAGGCCTTAAAATGTATAAACACATTTCAGGTCTTTCGTTTCTTGACCTAAAATGGCTAACTTGAAAGTTTTCGCAGCAATTGCCAGCTTCGAGCATCCTGACTCAGAATTTGTAAAAAGGCTTTAGGCTCCCGTAACACGGCCAAATAAGTACCAAGTATTGTAGAGGTTGTCCAGAAACAAATGAATATTAAACACACTGCGCGAATCCTGGGTTACATTGCAGACGTATATGTACATGGCAGAGTTTTGTACAGCTACGTTCACAGTGTCGCAACACTGCACGCAGAATGTCTCCTCTTGCTCTCCACGACCGGGTTTTATTTTATGTATCTACTACGTTGCGTCAAGTAAACGTAGAACCGTGCTTGGACAGCGATTTTAACATGCACCCATAATATTCAGGTCAGAACAATGATAATAAGATAAGTAAGATATCTGAGGAGCGCAGTGCTGTGTTGCCAAAACATTTTCGTCTCCAATTAAGTCCAGGATATGCGTGATGTGTTCACCATGCGTTTGGTTCTGGACACTTTTATGTGTATATATGTGTATGTGTGATTCTATGGAGTTGTTAGGTTTTGCATGAATCAGACGGATTATACACTGGTAAAGAAGATGACATGTTTTGCAGAGAATGATCCAGAAGAGGGAGTTCAAAGGGTGGCATATTTACACCTAAAACCCTAAAAATGTATATGGTAATGTGGTAGTTTTATTTTATTACCGTGTTTTAATTATTTCTCAAATGCATGTTTATATAATGTTACGTCTTATGTTTCAAATCTGAAATCTAGACCTGCACCTCTGTAAATTGAAATCGCAGGCCAACCCACCCCTACCCACTTGCTATCATTCGTTCCGAAACATTAAATTTTTAACCGTCCGAGAGTGGAGCTCCGAAGATCGCGGCCTGACTGTCCAAGCTAGTCGACGCCGGAGCTTATTTCCCTGAAGAGATATTCTTCGGTAACACGGCGTGAATTTTTAAAAGCGGGGAGACATCTGTGATTGGACGGCGAAGGCTAGTTGTCGGGACGTTCGCGCAGGTGACCCCCTGGGGGACACGATGCCTTTTCTCCGCGTGTGACGTTGATCGACTGGACACAGGGAGCGCAGCACGACGAGTGTCGTGTCGGATTGTTGGCCAAACAAGGGGCGGCCCCGCGTCTCTTGTCGTCCCGCGGCCATTCAGAGGCGGACTTTCCTGCTCACAAGAAGGGATGTCATGCTCTGTGTGTGTATGTTGTGTTGCAAGTTACACAAGCACTGGGGCCTTCCACTGCCATCTAATTCATCCCCTCGTCACCAAGACTCTTTCAAACCGCACAACGGCGCGAAAATGTATTATTCATGTCGTTTCCTGCCGCGGCTCTACCTGGAGCAGATATGCCCTCTTCCTTTACCTACTTCCGGCCGGTCTCCACCTCGACTCCGGAAAAAAACGTATATTTGTTTTAGTTATTTGTTTCATTTCGTATTTGTTCATAGAGGTAGGGCACAACACTCCATGTTGGAATTATTGATTTTGTGCTAAAAAAATACATCAATACAGATGTATGGAAAAACACACCACGCTTCAATAAACTCATAAATTCATAACAAATGACCATGAATTACGACATAAACAGTTAAATATTCACACTCTTAGTGCCAAGAGCCAAAATATCGGCATTCATTGCATGCGCAAAATATGCCAGATGCCGATTTATCGATCCTTTTTTTTATTAAAATACAGTTTACAGGTTTTTTTTAAATATTTTTTTCCAAAAAGAAACGTATTTATAATAGAAATGAATTAAGAGAACCTTTAATTGCCAGTATAATTTTTACCCAACTTGATTACATTCATTGGTATCGTGTCATTTCCACTTTTAATGAATAACTGCAAATTTCTGAACTGTATTATGACATTTTTCACATACGTACCTCGAAGAAAACTGGAACTAAAAAGGTTAAAGCATAAACAGATGCCGTTTCAAAGTCATCAGGTTTTGCGCACAAAAACATTTTTGACTGGATCCGAAGCTCTTTATTAAAACAAACATTTTAGTAATGTCAGTGAAAGTATTGTTATGCGTCGTAAATATTAAATTCACAAAGCACAAGGTAAAGCGAGAGTTGGATAGTGTAGAAGTCTGCGACAGACGTGCTACCAACTCGGGTACCGGACGTTGTTGAATATTTTTGTCTTGTATATTTAAGGGTGCCGCCTAAAACACGCTTCAAATGTTTTGCAATGTATTCACAAATACTCTTTTATACTCTTTTACGAAATTATTCCATGTGTGCTCATTGTGCCAACGTACGAAATAAAAACGCTCTTCGGACAAGGTCGCGATGTCCTCTAACGCGCAGGTAGGTGGCGCCCTCAAAATTACCCACTAATAATGTTGGATTTTTTTTATTTCTTCCTGATTCAAGATTTGGTAAGATTTGTTCGAAACTATTACACTACCAGCAACTTAGCCAGTTACCTTGCCTTCAATTATGAACATTATTATCGAAAACCTTACGGCGCAATAAAAATTGATTGTGGTAATATAACATTTAAAAAAATCATACTTATCTCTCATTTCATAAAGACTAATTAACTCCTAATATAAGTTTAATCTAATAACAAGCGCATTATCGTATAATATAATATTTATAGAAAGTGGTATTACAGATGTCACGTCAAATCTTTAGTTTACTACACGAAAATGCGTAATTTCAACATAAGAGGTGACATTGCCTCTTAAAGCAGAGACCTTGTAATTTTATTAATGGAAAGCAAACTCCAGTACGCTACATCTGAGTTCGAAATGCAACCGGTTAGTTCAATTAGAGATACAGTAGTATGTAAAAGCCGTTTATTAGATCTTTTGGAGTGCTTTGAGACAGTGATTCTAATGTGCATGGTGTTTTGACGTTGATATTCAGAACTCGACTGAACAGTGTTTAATGTTCCTAAATTAACACACGGCTGGTGCAATGAATAGTTTCGCAAGAAAGAAATAAACGCAACACATTTGGAAAGTATGGCAGGCGGAGCTCTTCAGGGTTTCAGGTTCGAACACCAGATAAGATTTGGACTTGTGTGTTTTTACCACTTCGAATGCTGCCAACTTAACAGTGGCGTACGGTGCATGATCATTGATGTAGTTGGCTGCTTTCTAGTTTACCCGTCAACCAGTGAAACTTAGGTGCTTTGTTCTCTTTCAGAACATTGTCGTGTTTTCACCCCACGTATATGTAAGCAAATTAATTTTAAGAAACAAAAAAAATAGAGTTGATTTCATAACCGCTATTGAAAACTAAGTACAGCATGTGAATGTGCAGAGACGTCTCTCATAAGTCTGTGCCAGTCAAATGTTGCTGACTGAGAACCCACACATCTCTGATTTCCTGGTAGGAATCCCAAGAGGTTTGGGAGTAGAAAACATCCCATCACATACCTACCATGACTCCGAGCTGCAGACGAGCTCCTAAAGCCCGATTCCGTAGCAGTTTCCATACCCGTTTTCTGCTAGCATTTCTGCTTCCATGTGAATCACATTCCAGCAACCTCCCAATAGGTCTGCCTCTTGGCATAGCAGATTCGTACCCGAAAACTTGTCCAGAAACATAGCAGAACATGCTCCAATTTACCTGTTAGCATTTCTGCCTGCTTTCTACCTTATGGCCAATCGCAGCCACTTTTTGTTGCTCACATGACCATACAATTTCAAGACTGATTCTATTTAAAATGGCATCACATGACAAAATATCGGGGGTAAATTAATCATTCATTTCGAGGCATTGCTAGAACACCATCACATAATTTGTTTAGTTTCTGCGGCCAAGGTCTAGTCCACAATTTCCGATTGCAGTTCTCGTTCTTTCAACACAAAAAAACAAACGAGTTCATTTTCTTTAAAATAGAGGTTAAGTTTTATTTTACCACTCTATGTATCGTGTGAATATTATGCGAGAAACTACGCACCAATTTCTGCTATAGCCACTGCTACGAATCTGTCATATATTAAGCATATTTTTAATACCGATGGCTATAACAGAAGATAGCAGAAATTAGGCATCGTGTGAGGTGAGTTTAAGGAACTGAATCTTATCTTTTCGACAAAACACAGGTTTACTACCCGCAACGACCGGTGGGTCAACAGAACCTGGTTCGATTCCTGGCCGGGGAGGTCAATATATATAGTTGTCTCTCAGGGATGTCAGGACCGGGTGTTATGCTGTCTTCTCAGCCCCAAACTGCGGAAGACAATGGCGAACCACCATAGTACCATCCTCGCCTAGTTGCGACTCAGGTGTTCAGTCTGAAGTCCAAACTAACCTCCGAGCTGAAAACTCATCCACCACCAATCATAACGACAATATCACGAGACGAGAATTGAGGAACATGAGGCGTAATAGGTGACGAAATTCACCGCTAACCGAGACTCAGATCGGGAAGACAATATTCGTCCTTCAAATCCCCTCGACGAATTGGATTAAGCCGAGCCCGAAATTCGCGCCCATGTATCCGTCGTAAGTTTTCAGTTACATAAAAAACCGAGGGACATAATTCTAGATTACAGGCTTAAACGATGTAAGCCAGGCCGGAGGACAGGGCAACCCCGCTGGTCGGCCACAATAACAACACAACTCGAATGGATTTCACGGGGTCTTTGTGCTCTGGCCCGCCTTGTGCGACTTCCGCGGACACCTTTTCACGGTTCCCCCAGGGGGTAGCAAGGTGTCGTGTGAGGGAGTTGTGTGTGGGTGTGGGGGGGGTGGGGTGCTTTCACGCCCCGCCAACAATGCACGGGCCGCGCGGAGGCGGGCAACAATGCGACAAGTCAACTTAGCGCCTGACAAATGACTCCGGGCCAAAGAGCTTAACCTCCGTGCCAGATAACTGCCACTTCCTGGGGGTGTGGATGTGTGCGGGAGGCGTTAGGGAGGAGGTGGGGGAGGCGAGGGAAAAAAATAAATTGCGCGTAAACTCCGATGTCCCCGCGGTGCAAGAGAGGCATAAGTGCAAGCGACTCCGATGTTCCTCATAGTCATGTTTCGCGTAGCCTCATATCATGGCAGTTCTGACAGCATACATTTTATAAGTGTTTTATATAAATTTTATGCAAGTCAGCCAGGGACGGTTCCAAAAAAAAAAAGGGGGGGGAGTAAGTGCGACCCAAACAACCCAACAATACAAATATGTTCATTGTAATGATTTTAAAAGTGAACTTGTGGGTGGCTCATTTCGGAATGACATTAGACTAGTTTTTTAAAGGAGAAAATGTAGACGGTCTCGTGAAAGACGTGTCAGCTCGCACGGCTTTCTTCCCTTTTCAATTTTTTTTATTAATTCGCCTCTCCTAAAACCCATTACTGGATAACGTAATCGTGCCTGACGTCAGTCGACATATTTGGTTATAAAACTAATCTGAGATGAATTTTCTACCACATATGCTCAGTAAATAATTACTACGTTTCCATATAATTTTGAAAACGAATCGAGGATTGAATTCCGACTGAGTATGTATGATACCCACCTACATGCAAACTTTGGATCCGATTGAAATAGATTTGAGTTCGCTGGCCAAATTTTTTTGTGATAATATTGGTACAATTGAAATATGCGTTGGCTGGCATGAAATAAATAAATCCATACAGCCATCTGTTAATTTTTCTTTCGGCTACACACGTAATTAAATTGCTAAAGAAAACGAAATGGGTACAGTAATATTATTGTTACTCTTGATCGTATGGTAAATATTATTCAGTCTACTTTATTTGCACCTGTGAACAGAAAATCTGAAGGCCGAAACAACTGCCGAATGTGTGTTTGTTTACTTTCGATTCGTTTTCAGTACGATCCGCGTTTCCATGACATTTTACGCCCGACTCAATCCGATACGATCCCAATTTTTGGTGTAACGACCTTGACACTTAAATCGATTTGAATCGCGTCTCCATGAGCGTTTTAAAAACGGCAAGTGCTTTGAAATCGATTTCAAAACGACATGGGAACGTAGTAATTGTCTTGAAGTGCGAAATACATTAGACTACATAATTTTAATAGCAACTACACGAATTGTTAAGTTATATAAACATAGTACATACGTGCAGTAAAGGGTACATTTGTTTGCACAGGTAGTCTGTTTCACGGTTTTATTCTTGGACAGCCTGAACGTCTAGAATGCAGACTTCACTGTCACTTTCGTGATTGGACTAGTGTAAGCCAGAAGTAACTAAATAATCGATTGTTACCAGTGCTTGTATATCGAACTGAGCACACAAAGTTCTGCCACTTCTGTATGATGAATCCGGATTTTTATGTTATTCACCAAATTTTCTTGTTTAAAAGTTTCTTCAAAACTTTCGCCACATTGCTTACTACAGCGTGTGGTAAATAACAATACTGCCAACGGAGAAAGCAGTCAGTCATTACCAACTTCGGAACACCACAAGTTATTGATAATTATCTGCAATAAGTTTAGTGACCCAAAAAAATTTTTTTTAACGGGGGAGCACTTTTTTTTTTTCAAAACAGAACAAGGAAAGTATAGTGCTGTATCTTCATTATCAAACCAGCACGACGTCATAGTTATGTCGAAGAGATGCAGTGCATTTGAAAATTCTTGATACTATTTATTTGTACGCGGGAAGAAATTAAAAAGGTAAGCAACACGGATGACACTGCTATGTGCGTAAAGGATAATGTCACCTTTATGTGCTGGGCAATAAATTGACACGTTGTTTTTTCGTTGTAGCAAATTCTCAGTAGGAATATAAGCGAATAGTAGTAAAACAAATCTTCTGATATTGTTTTACTTATAAGATAATTATTTAAATAAAAAGTGAATACGCGTTTTTAAAACGGACTAAATATATTGAATAATTTATCCTATAAAAATGGGTAGATTCAAAACGATAAACGTGGAGAGCAGGCAGTTTATAATAGTAAGGAGTGTGTAGAGTAGGCTACTGTAGTTTTCGTTGAGAAAACCCATCAATTGGTCATATAATTTTCAGTGCAGTACAGTTGTGAGTCATTCATGCGAACTGTTCACGCATCAAGTATGTAGGCCTATTGCATGCGTCCCACAATTTCCTTTTAAAACTTAAAAGTATTTTCACGGAGCAATTTTTTTTCACTGTTTAGTCCGTTTTTAAAACTAGGCACATCAAAAAGTGTTATCACGGTATTAATATATGTTTAGTCCGTATTTTAAAAAGGTGGTAAATTATGTTTGGGTCTAAATTATTATTTTATGTTTTTTAATCTTACGTGCGTAAAATATCGCAATCAATTTTTAACAAGCAAAATTTGTACCGAACATACAAACAAACATGCAAGCGAGTTAATATTGCATTGTTATCTAGTTATGAGCTACAGAATAAGTTTCAAGTGTCTAGTTCATCGGGACGTTAGTTTAAAATCGGGTGCAAAATTTTACCGAACAGACAAACATACAGACAAGAAAGCGAGTTAATAAAAACTTCGAAATAACACAGTCTTGAAAAGCCAGTTCAAGCTATTTCAAGGGGACCAAAAAATATGTCCCTAATAGGCGGGCTGAAATTGTATAAACATGGAAGCGCAGTTTGAAAAGTGTTTTCTTTTCATAGGCAAAGCTATTGGTGACATGTTTAGTAGTTTTGCGTGACAAGCTTCTTCGTTGTTCATGCAGTAGGCGATGACTTATCTCAATAAACTGTAGTCGCATAAAAAAACCTAAGAGTTTGAACACATTAGCACGGTGCAATAATTTCTTGTGTGGTGTAATATTTCCAATTAGGGTGAATATAATCTTTTACCAATTCGTTAGGTTTGCCTTTCAATATCTCGCTTTATTTCCAATACATTTTTGAGAGACCTTTGTCCCTAAAGAGGTGATATAAATATTGTCAGCATTAGGTTAAGGATATTCAATTCTGCAGTACATTAGAGCCAATATGAATACAGGCGTAGAACAACTTTATAAATTTTGCCTTTATATCAGAGTTGCTATTATATTAATTTTCGTTTGGGTTTAGCGGTTGGTCATTTCAAGTGAACCTTGTTCACGGTAAATAAACAATTTTGTGATTTTTTTAACGTCTCTGCCTACGAACACAGCTGACTGAATTTAAGTGAGGAATAAATGTTAAAAATATTACTTTCCACCAATGGGCTGGTTTACACTATGGCTATTTAATAAATAAAAATACTCTAGGTAAAATGTCTTAACAAAATTAATATATCTATAGACTATATTTTAATAATATTAACTGTTCGCTCCTAATATTTTTCAAAAGTGCCTTTCCCTAGTGCAAGCAAAGATCGGTATAAATATATAAAATTATACTCTCAGTGCCAATCTTACTTACAGACACACACAAAACACATTCACACACATATATGTGTGTAAGTGGGGAGTTTGAGTGTGTGTTATAATGCTTATTTTAAGTACCCTGAAAGATACATAGAACATATAACTATTTTCGTGATCTAAAAGCACACGGAAACATAATTTCATACATTCGTACCTGCATGTTCATTCCCGTAGCTATATTCTCCTCTGTCAATGAAGAAAACAAACAGTTTTTGTCCGAAAGCGATAACATTTAAAATGCCTGAGAACCGTCAAATATAATTTTACATGGAAATCCTTATCATTGGTCGCCCCACGATTCTCGGGTAGGAATAGCGCTCTTACACGTAATCAATTGTCAGTTTCTCACGTCTCAGTATTCTTTAAGAAATGTTTTACGGAACGCTGTTTGTTTCAAAAAAGAGTTTTGAATTTAGTCGCTTTGGCCGTGGTCACACTGGATACAGAAGTACTTCACTTAAGGAGGTCGCCTACTCCACGCTTCAAATGCGTTGCAGTGTGTTCGAAAACAGGTTTTTTTCTGCGAAAATATTTCACGTGTGCCTATTTTGCCAACGTAGGAAAAGAAAACACACTTCAGACAAGGTCGGAACCTCATTGATAAGACGCCACGCTAATTAAAAATACGGTTTCTAAGCTTTCCAACGTGGCCAAAAACGGCCTTTTCAGACTGCCGTACTTCAAAATGTACTAACCGGATGTATATGAAACTCAGACTGCGACCTGCACTGAACTTAGTTGCAGACTTTCCACCAATAAAATGATATGGTCACCGCTTAGTGTTCCATAGTAAAAACCGTTTGGCGGGAACCTTGCACACTAGTTCAGCGCTTAGCTTGTTGGAGCGTCGCGGCATTTGATTTGCGCTTCAAGGTCAACCTTACTGCTTCGTCACTTCTGAGCCTCTCACGCGCGGGTAGGCGACGCCCTTAAACATGTTGAGCTTAATGGAGCAGTTACACAAGAACCGAAAGATTTCAGAACACAGTCTGTTCTCGTTCATAGTAGCCTAAATTGGTTTCGTATATAGTTTCGGACAACATATCTTCTATGTTTCTCTCCTGTTGGCTGCTAGGCGTAACGACCTGTGTAAGGAATATGGCTACTTTTTGGTCCGACATTTTGCACTCGTTTAATTACAGTAACTTCTAGGTGCAAATTATGTATATCTAATTTACATACAGATAATTAACGCAGTAATTTGCAAAATGATAATTTAAAAAATCACGAATGTTGAGTGTAGACGTGATAACAATCAAGTGTGGTACATTTCAGATTGCAAGTGTGTTGAGGTCAGAAAGTTCACTGAGTTAGTTCTGTTTAGTCGCGTAAACAAGTTTAAGCCCTAAACACGATCAAACATGGCTGCGAATGTATTTATTTGAACAGGTTTAAAACCTCTAGTATGACCTTGGTCTTTGTTAAGGCCATGATCTTCTATTTATTTCAAACAATTGCAAATAACTCAAATATTTTTTAATCAAACGATTTGAAGAAAAATTGAGACTGTGTACAGTCATACGATACACAATTTTGTAACAGCGTTTTTAAAAATAATGTACCGTTTGATTGCAAAAAAATTATTTTGCTTCATTTTGGCTTATTATGACAACAAAATATGTGATATTTCTAGGGCAAAAATCAAAAGATTCGTTTGGTGTATATTGCAACAGAAAAATTCAGATATAAACGATGGCATATAAGTGTTAAACGTGTAAGAATGAAATTTTGATATATGTCTTAATTTGCGTTAAAAAATATTTCCGAAAGCACTACAAAACTAAAGAGTGGGGCCTTAAATGGTCTAAATGACTTTATTTCCTTAATTAATTTATGTGCTGAGAGATACGACAGTTGCTTTCCGAAAAATAAATAAGATTATATACCATAAGTTTATTTCTATTACGCCAATGCACAATAGTTTGGTAAATTTACGAACAGTTTTTTGTATAGTGGCGTTCATTAAACTCTCGTCGCACTTGTGCCGTTTTGCCGCGGAGCGCCCCGCCGACGTAATGGTGTCGTAACAATAATGTAGGTATTGGCGAGGGTGTAGGGGGTCGTGAGAAGACCTCGGAGGGTGCGGCCACCTGGTCCAGGACATCCCTCACCCTGTCAGCGGGGTGGGGCTGGGGGTGTGCCGCGACTCTTGTCTCGCGACAGGGGGCCGACCACTGCCCCTGGAAACAGCAGGGCGTCCCTCGTGGTCATGTAGTACATCCCAGGCAATCATCCCCTACACTCCCTCATACGACGCCTTCACACTCACCCTTCATGCGTACATATACAGGATGTCCAGAAACAAACGCATATTAAACACACCCCGCGAATCCTGACCTAAATTAGAGACAAATATGTTAAGGGGTACGGGCAGGTACGATGTCTAGCTTACGACTGGAATATTCCATATTCAATAAAATCTGAACGTCTCTTCAAAATATGAGTCGATATTTTATCAGTGGACGTTTATTTATGTAGCACTTCAGAGTAAAAAAAAAAAAAAAAAAACAATGTTTCCTAGAAAAGCAAGGGCTTGAAATCACTAAATATACAAAAATGAAAAACTGTAATTTTAATAATTTTGATATTATAATATGTAGGCCTCTATAATACCCTAATTTAAAAAATACTTGCGTTTTCATTTGTAAATAAATTTAACATCCGTAAACTTCTCGCACAGAGAATTTTGGATGGTAAAATTATTTTCAAATCTCCTTCTGGCATGCTATATATTCCGAACAGTAATTATCCACTATCGTACGTACACTAGTTACTCAACAATGGTGCGTATTGCTGCCCCCCCCTCTCCCCAATCTTTATGTGCATTTTACTCGAAAATGATGAACCGTAGACAGCTGTAACAAGAGAACATTTTCTGTACACATTACTCAATAAAACCTCATCACATTTTCGGTTATCCTGGTGGTACAAACGTTGTATGCGTCTGGAGGGTGACCAACGCTTTTATTTTAATAATGGGTTTAATAATCTAAATACCACACATCATTAGGCTGTCTATTGCCCTTTTACGTAATTAACTTTGGGATGTTTTGGGGCAATATGATTTAAATACCCGAATTCTAAGTCTCATTGCTGCCGTAATGTACGTTTTCGTTCGTATGTTATCGGTTCTGTATCGCTGCACAAAATCTTTAATTGCGTTTTGAACTAAAATAATAGGTTCATAGACAGTTGCATCAGGAGGACCATTTTGGTTCAGTTAGTCACATTATGCAATAAACCTTCTTCAAATGTTAGAATTTTCCGACGTTACAAAAGTTGTATGCAATTACAGGGTAGCCACCCTTGTTATTTACATAAAGGTTGAAGTAATTACCCATAATTTGCTGTGACTAAAATTATCTCAATAAGATGAAGCAAAGTTCTAAGTTTGGTCATTTTATGTTTTTTTGCTTTCCAATGTTTTGGGAAGTACAGTTATAAAATTCAATTTTCAAAAGCTTCTTTCTTCGAAAATATTACGTTTAGACAATAAGTGTCCTGTATATTTTCTATTTATTTTTTCACAAAAATTCTGCTGCCAAAGTTTGTCGGTGTTTTAACGTCATGTATGTAATGAATAATTTTTGTGTAAGTTAAGTTGATGTCAAATTTTATCAGTTGCTGCTTTTCCTTAATAAAATATCACAAGATACTGTCAGAGAAAGGTGGTTTCGTTTAGTATCATTAAATTGCGATGTCGCCGCAAATATACAGTGATATACTTAAGTAAATACCATAAAAGTAATTTTCGTATTTTTTGTAGACTACAACGAAGGCGCTCTGTTTTACTGACTTATATTTTTGTACAGTATCACACAAACACGGCGAATACATTTCCTGTTTTCTAAATTATGTGTTGGCATTGTCTGGCGAGTAAAACCTATACGAATATGTTTAATTTTCAGTACAACAGTACTTGAAAATTTATTATTGAATCTGGTATCGCAATATGAAAAAGAAAGGGTTGTTAAATTTTAAAATTCAATGCCACTAAATTGGTATCGAATAGAAAAAATAAAACATATTCACGCTTTTTCACTTTGCGATAGAAAAATTGGTAACATATAGTAGATGAGTTTTCAGACGAAGTACATTTTAAAAATGTATTATTTGAAACAGGTATCATTAAATAATATACGTTGACTGTGTTTTTTTCATTATTCGATACCAATGTTTGGCATCGGATGGTAAAATAAAATAATTCCGCACCGTTTAACTTAGCGATACAATATTGAAATATTTATTTTTTTGTAACTGTTCCATACTATACAACTTAAAATGTGTTGAAAAGTTAAACGTGCACTGTATTACAACATTAAAACAAAATATACAGTATGTAACAATTCCCTAAGTACTCAGCCTGCAAGTTAGCAGCCACGGAGTTAGCCTAATAACTTTTCAAATAAAATGTTCTCTGTTTTGAATTTCTTAGGAAATATTTAGCAAGGAAGGATTTTTCATTTAAAGAAAGGAAGCCTGATAATGGTTCTGGAAATTAAAAGTTTTCAAGTAAAATTATTGGAATAAAATATTTAAAAAATATTTAAATATATTTTACAGAGACGGTCTTAGAGGAATTTCACGAAGAATATACATTTTGTTACCTGGAATAGTATTCTATTAAGATATAATTTATTATATTATGTCTGCATCTAAATTGCGTGGCTGTTGAAATAATTTATTTAAAGTGTGTAACAAGGTTCGATTAGTAAAAAATATTTCGAACTATCCTAAGAGATAATAATAATTTCTGTAAATAATCTGTGTCAAAATTTGTTCATTTTGCCTCATGAAAACTAATTGAAGTACTGAAATGTGGACAAAGAAATTGACATCGAGACTGTTACTTTAATTCATTAATTGGTAAGTGATAAGTTTCAACAATATGTATTTATACACATGTACTATTTCGTAAACTGCGTTTTCTTTCCACTAGCATGTGCAACATTGCATCACCGAAAAATATTAGTTTTTAAAGATATTTAGTGAAGGTAAACCGAATAGGGACTAGGCATTATTAAACAACTAACAGAATATTCTTAGGTGATAATCATTACTCTTTGCCTAATCAGCAGAGAAAGGTATAATTTGTTGGATGATAAGAAGTTATCTGTACTGGCTAAGCGTGAACACGTGGCAAGAATGCATAGGCCTAGTTTTGTATTTGTACGACATAGTGACAGTTTTATAGATTTTACATATGACTACATTTTCCACCTGTGAAAAATTTTCAACTTTCATAGTCTTCCCATAGCAGCACGTCAAAGTAAAGATTTGCAAGTTACGGCAGTATAGGAACAACAAAAACCAACTGACTTACTGGAAGGAAATAATTTACACCGAAATTAGATAGTTTGGACCATATTCTAAAATATTTTAAAACACGCACCAAAGTCACCTTGAATTTTTTAAATTTAAATAAATAATGACATTTATCGTTATTTTAGCATATGGTATATACTATTTAATTTCAGTCTAAAATAATTCATTCGAGTAAATCATTTTTTTTTGTTCCTGTAACTTGCAAATCTTGACTTTGCCACGCCGCGTTGGAAAGACTAAGAGAGCTTAAAAATTTTCACAGGTGGAAAAAGTAGTCACAAGCACCGTATATATAACTAACACTATGTCGTACAAATATCAAATTATGCATTTTAGCCACGTGAACGACTTTGAAGTGGCCGGCTGCCCAAACACAGCAGAACGATGTGCAGTGTTACGGTCGTTACAAGATTATTAGAAAACCGCTCAACGCGCATGAGTGATGTCAGCTTAGGAATAAAATTTAAAGTATCTTGCAGGCGTATACATTTATCTCAGGTTCAGCACTACTAATTTAAGCTTTTTTTTTTGCGGTCAAATTTGTCAAAAATAGGTGTTTTCCCCGTTTTTTTAGGTACCAAAATCTTAGAGCAAAATCTTTTAAAATGCATAGGCGTGAAGAAAACACCTTCATATGTAATATAACGTCGTAAAATATTCGGTTGCCACTGACTGTCTCATAGAGGTGAGTTATTGGAGAGAAGACTGCAATACCAGTTCATTGACTTGCACACAGAGGCTAGTGTGAGGCGTGATGTACGCGCTATGTCGTCCTTATAGCTTCCGCACTTCTAGCAAGATACATCAAGCCAGGCGGCCACCTTAAATGTGTATGTACTCAGTGTACGATAGTTACGTAGTACTGGCCATAAGCGATCGTTGCTGAGGAAATTTCGCAAACGTTCGCGCCTGGCAATACGGCTAGCCCGGTAGACACACATGTACTGCGAATTGCCGTGCGACCCCTGATTGCATGCCAGCTGGCAAGCTAGGAGCGGTCTATTTGTTTAGCGCCTGAGAGGGGCGCCCACCCGCCATCGAACACGTGGCCTGGAGGGAAAAAAAACATTCGCGAATTCAGGAAAAAAAAAGAAGCATTTGCGAATTCATTTTGAGATACGCCTCCGAGGCTCGGCACATAACTCGCCATATTAAAGTTCGCAATTACAGCATAAATTCAGTTTATGTTTAAAAGTTGATCTCATTAATTTATATATGCCTAATAGAGCCATTTTGCTTCTAAATTAAAAAAAAAAAAAAGGACAAGAACTACTTTTTCGGTTAATTTCAATTGTGTTAAGTTAGTAAAAATGTTTCAGCAAACAAATTAGATATTTTGATTTGCAATACATATTACACGTATCTTTAAAATTATAAGTACACAACATAGGTAGACAAATTTGGCGAATCTATTCTAGAAATGGTTTACAATGAGAATGAAGGAAATATAAAAAAATTAACCCGCCCAAGATCTGTAGGAAAATATAACGGTGTACATAAAAAACGATCTGATTTAGTAAATATTGTAAATATTTGTGCATAAATGTAACTGATAAATTTATCGTCAACTATTTTCAGATAAATTCATAAGGAAATTAAAATTATGACAACTGCAGTAATTAACAGTTGAAATATATATTGCTGTGATAAACATAATCGTTATTTGAAATATAATGCAAAATTTCGATATTTTTTTCTGTTAAAATCGAATTTATCAGGGCAGTTTTTTCGTTTAAGCACATACTCTGAACTCAATGATACAGGCATCTTCTAAGCATAGAAATATATTTCCCTGTTTTATATACAGTAAGTCCCTGAAGTTCGTGACGTCAGGTGCAGGAGTTAAGGATGAACGGCGGGGGTAAATAGAAAAAAAATCCAAAACAGGAAGGCTTAAGCGAGCAAGCGCCCAAACAATCGGCCTTTCTGCTGTCACCTCCCGGCGAAATGTTTGCGATGCGTTTAATAAATCTTTAATGCCGGGGCGATGTAATTTAAACGTGAATAACGAAGCGGAGAGCAAACATGGCGGCGTAGGGGAGGTCACCCTTGAAACCCCTCCCCTTCCTCCAGCCAACGTCGGTGCCCAGAAACCCTCGTCGCTGCGGCTGAAGGATTGACTAACGTGTTTGAGCTACGGATTCCGTCGTATTAGCTCGTGAGGTTCCGCCTGCAAACAGTCTCCAGGTATTTGCTGCGGGAGAATTCGCAAATATTTGTTGTCGAAAGGGAAGTGTTGACATTAAATTGTGACGAATATAGTCTAAAACCCCTCCCTTCCCTTCTCCACGGCCATTGGTGTCTGTGCGCGCGTGCTTTGCGTGTGTTCGTGGGCTGTGTACACACACTTCGCGCCGGTTGGCGGGAAAAGGGGTTGGTACGGTGGGAAAGGGGGGTGTGTGGACTAAGGCAGGACCGCTTTCCACCGGTGGTTTAAGTGGCGTAACCGCTGGCTTTGATTGGGTTCCACCCTCTCCCTCCACCCTGCCAAGCACGACGGAAAAGGCATATCTAACGACCTTCTACCCTGCACCTCCCTGGTCCCTAGGTGGCCTGCCCTGTGACGAGACTCAGAGATGGTTGCAGAGTGGACTGGAGGACATCTACCCCCCTCCACCCCCGCCAACATACCCTCACTCTCCCCAACCAGCCAGGAGAGTTCGTAAACACGACGGCGGCTGTGAAAACAGATGCGTCCCTCGGCTGGATGTTCACTTCGCCGCACTGTCGCGCGTCGAGTACCCATGCGCGGTGCGTGGCTTGAGCCATTCTGCTCGTGCTAGGAGCGGAAAGTCATCATTAGGGACGTAGATGGACGGTCTACATTGGCATAGTGTTTTAAAGCAGACCAGAAAATTGCCGACGGACATAGTACATTCTTGCGTTTAGGGATTGCGATACGCGTTATCGGCGAAGGGCAGCGGAGGTGAAGTTGCTAGAACACTCGCCCAACACGATGACGTCCCGCATTCGGATCCCGAGGGTCTAGGCATGCAGGAAACTTTGGGGGGAGGGTTTTCTCGGAGCACTGATGTCTCCTATGTCCCTTGCATTCCATTACTGCTCCATTGTACGATCTCATTCCACCACATCTGTCAGGGAACAACACACGCTTGCGGACTCCCAGGCTGAAAGTCTGTCTCTCAAGGTATGATGACAAGTTTGGCGACAAGAATTTTGCACCAACTTATTTAAGTGTTTTTAGTGCTCATCTGCAACTCTACTCAAGTATTATTGGGCGTGAATTTATGCACAGGCGTCACTCAACTGACTGTGCCAATCAGAGTAAAGTTACATCGACAGCACACGTATGTGATATTCGCGTAGACTCCCAAGAGGCTGAGTGCTGAAAACGTACAATTACTGAACCATTGGCTGATTTGCAGATATGCATATGTGGCATTGAAACAAATTGCTGCAAAATTATTTTTTCACCAAAAACATCTGTCTCTAGTGATACCCTGTTCTCTAATACTTCTTCCTATTCGGTATTTATTTACTTGTACAGTATACAGTGAACGGCTGCCAGCAAACCCCACAGCTAACTAGACTATGCAGCAGATGCATTTGATAAGTTGTCGCTATTTACACAGGTGTTTGCTTCGCTCTTGACTGTACCTTGCTGCTACCTTGTTAAAACAATATTCTCTACACTGTAAAAAGGTGAAATATACACGTAACAACAGCTGGTAATTTTATATTTTTGTACGTGTTATTATAAAACACACTGACAGTAAGTGTTTTTTTTTTTTGTTTTTTTTTTTTCAGAAATGTTTTTACTGATCTGAAACATGTACAGATCTTTGATTAAAAAACACAACTGTAGAGATACATTGACAAGAAAGTTGATGTAAACTTACATTTTTAAATTTACTTTTAGAAATACACTGACAAATTGTAATATTTAACATAATTCTGTTTTATAACCACACTGTCCTTGTATAAATACACTTATTTAATAAAAATGCACGTTTCACGGTGCAGATTTGAAACAACATAATATTATAATATTTAGCCTACTCTAGTAATTTGCGCATGGATACAATCATTCAAGTAAAAGATTTAAGCATATTTTTAAACAGAATGATGAAACAATTTTACCATCCCTGACATACATGTACAGACATTTATAAAACTGTTTTACTAACACCTGAACATATATTTTATTACAATGCGGCTCTCGCTTATATTTACAGCTTAAAATTTAAGTTTTAATGTGTTCATCAAAAATATTTTCGCTGAACGAAGTTTCAGTCTTTTTAACACAAAATATTATTTTTTAATACAAACATACTTGAAACCTAAATTTTCAATTCGGTATTTGACTTGGTGTCATAAGCTTGATCGCCCAGTTACTAGGTCGTTCTATACATTGGTTGTACAGTTCAGCATAAATACACGCAGTAAGAATGAGGAAAGGGTTTTCCTTTCGTGATTTGGTGACCAGTACGCTGAAATAATACCAGTAAGTGGCTAAAAGAACTAAATGAGATTACCATTCAGTCTGGTTTGAATGGACCCCAAGTCACAAACTGCAGTGGTTATCAAATATTAGTGGTCTCATGGTTATGGTTGTTGATTACTTGCTCAAAAAGTCCAGGGTTCAAGTCCTCGCAACGTTAGAAATTGTCGTTACTTACAATATTTGTAAATCATTAACGCTACTTTATAACTCATAAGCCACTTCGGGAAATAATATAACAGACATTATTTTAAAAGCATTTTATTTTCCTTTGAAGTATGGTTATTTAACACAACGTTGTGTTAAAATACACGTACCGTGACATTGTTATTAACCGAGCATTTTATTGTATTTTCACCGTTATATACGGTAAAAATACTCGGACATAAGTTGTGTAAAATTACATGATCGTGTGTGGAGAAAGTGCTGCCACGTAGAGTCTACATTCGTGTAAAATCACGCAAAATTATTTTACATTGTAAAAATAGTTCTGTGACCGATATCACAACACGAGAGTTTTTGGCTCCTGACAGCTACCACGTGGGTGACCGCATAACGTGTGATAAAACCATGCTTCATTGAAGCCATTGGTCCGTCACTGAAAGAAAAATATTGTTGTAGGTACCATACTTTTGTTAAAATAGTGACAACATTCCAGTTTGATCGTTGCTATCTGCATTGTTCCTATAACAATCTGTTTTGTAGAAGTAACAATATTATTTGTAAACGAAAGACGCTGTTTCCTCCTTTTACAAAACAGATTGTCACATCTACAGGACAGATTGTTATAGGAACAATCTAGTGAGTAACGACAACCAAACTGGAATGTTGTCCCTATTATAACAAAAGTATGGTACGTACAACAATACTTTTCTGTCAGTGGTGCAGTGACTCTAGGTAGGCCTAGTGAGCGAATACAACAAGCCAATGCAGCGTAGTACCAACATAGACACCTCCTATCATCACCAGAGAGGCCGCAGCGGCCGAGTGGTCTAGGTTCGATCTCCACGGGGTCCCTCATGCTGGAATCGTGCCGGACAATGTCGCTGGTCGGCGTGTCTTCTCGGGGATCTCCCGTTTCCCCTGCCCTTCTCGTTCCATTCGCTTCTACATTATAGGACTCCATTCCATGCCAAACTTCGGGGCAAACAGATGTCAACGGGCGGCCAGTAATAAGTAAGCATCTGGGATGCGATAGACTGGTTCTCGGGTATCGTCCTCACTCGATATCAAAAATTAACAACCATTACTAAGAACAGAATATTTTTCCTGATTTAAGGACTACCTACCGCGGAGCTCAGGTGAGAGCAAGAAAATAAACATGTTAAATGATATAAACGGGGCTTAGTTAGTAGGCCTGCCTATCGAACCTACATATGTGCCATCAATTTTTTTTTTGTTCATCTCTGCCTTAGGATTTTGAGGACGTTTTTAAATTCCATAAATTCTATTACCAAATATGCTCATTTTTTCATTATAAAAAGTAATCGATAACGTAATTGCATACATTTATTTTCGTACAATTGTATTCCTGTTGAAGTATTATCTACAGAAAAGGGTTTCTATCCGAAAGTGGTATCAATAAAAAGTTACTGAGCGCCACCGAATATAATTTAAAATGTGTATACCATTTATATCCGTGCTCATGCTATAACTACGGAGTAGGCGAGACTATTAAGGTGCGGCAACACGATCAATGCTAGAAGATTTTTTTTGTAACACTTTTGTAAAATACTTAATTACAGCCTTCTGGTAAAATACGTTGCACTTGACCAATAATTTTGACAGAATGAATTAAATATAATTTTATGTAATAAACATTTGCCCGTTATTTCAGAGTTATCAGGTAAATTGTACACAAAAATTAGCGAATATATCTTAAGACATTAGTGTCGGTGGCGACTACGTCGAATAACAGTGCAATGAAATTCGGTTAATTTCGTGTTTTGATCCTAGTTAAAAGTCCACGATTTTTGGCGAATAGAACTCTCCAACAGTTTGTTTCAATGCCTTATGTGCACATGTGCAGTCCTGCTTCATGGTCAGTGATTGGCTGTTTTAACTCTCATTATCTAGGGTTCTACCAGCAAATCACAGACGTGTGGTGTCGCAGTAACCTTGTTCCTGTTGACACAGTCAAATGAGCCACGTCTGTGCAATAATACGTTCTGCCAGTAACCATGAAGCAGAGCTTCATACGTGCACATAAGACATTGGAAAAAACTGTTGCCGAATTATTTTCGCGAAAAATCGTGGGCTCTAGTGATAGTTTGTAAAAAAAAAGTCTGTCGAAAATTCTTTTCCTGTTGCTGTAGTTCGTAAAGTTAAAAATATTCGAAGATATGCTACCTAGAAGACAAACGTTAAAATTACTTTTCCACAAATAAATCCAATACTGCTTATTATTAAGCAACGGAACGCTGAACAAATAGCTTATTTTCTCATTATCAGTGTTATGTCAAGAAATGTAATTTAAACTTAGATTTTCAGGATAGCTTCATTTTCACTATATTCGCTTTACGAACGTATTTAAAACTTCTATGTTAGATGCACAGAGACACACGCATATGTGAGAGTGATATTATTCGTCCAAACTGTCTATTATGCTAATTCAGTGACTCGCATGCTAGAATTCATTGATCTAGACGTACTTGAACAGTGTATGTTGCTCCAGTGAATAAACAGCAGCTGCGGACAAATGGACGCGTATTGGAGTATACAGGACACCCACAAACAAACTCAAAATACGCACACCACGTGAATTATGGGCTAAATTGGACACGAAAATATTAGTGGCAAAATATTGTAAGGTTAACATTTTTCGTACAAAATATAGCAACATAGCACTTGCGCTACGCACATACTTTATTCATCTAATTACTTCTGTTCTGACCACGGCCGTCCAAGAACAGGTCTGGACACTCGCCTATCTACCAATGTGTTTTGCTTGACCCCTTGTTGTTTGGCTGTAGTTCGTCAAGTTACCGAGAATAATGTGTTTTATTGGCGCTTCAGTTAGGGCATTCGGACTCAAACTCCGCCCACTTTTTTCCATTGTTAAATTTATAAAGTAAATAACGATTGATGGAGCCCTTTCTAAGATTTGTGAGCGAAGGAAGTATTTCATAAATTTATGAAAAATACGTTTTGATAAATTGTTTATCTTAATGGAAAGGAAGTGGGCGGAGTTTAGTCCGACCGCCGTAACATCAGCGCCAATAAAACACAACATTCTAGGTAACTTGATGAACTACAGCCAAACAACAAGGGGGTCAAATATCCAGGCGAGTGTCCAGACCTGTTCTTCTACGACCGTGGTCATGACGTGCATATTATGTGTATAGGTTCAAAACCCGAGCAGGCAAAAGATGATTCTACGTTTTTTCTTGACGTAACATACATAAACAAAAAAATAACGTTGACGTTGAGTGCAAGAGAGGACTAACACCGTGCAGTGTTGCCACATTGCGCACGTAAAATGTTGCCGTGCAACATTTTGCCACTTACATTTTCGTCTTCAGGTAAGCCCAGTATTCGCGTGGTGAGTTTTTAGAGATAATGGTTTATCGCGGATAAACATTACTGGCATTCTCTAGTACGTACAGCTGTTGCCCTATTTGTCTGAGCCAATAAGAGTCCCGCTATTGTAATATTTGATGTCTGTTATAGGTCTGCAGTCAGCTATGTTGTTTCAGACGTAAGTCACTCAATCATATATATGTCACAAGAAACTACAGTGTTTTCAAGGGTATGTTTGCACAAAAGACTTTCGCGATATACCATCATCTCTAATTATTATTAGGGACAGGAAATTTTCGCGAATTCAATGAATTGCACGTTAGAATCAACTATCCTACGCGTACTGAAGCCCCGACCATTAGTCAACTAGGTGTTACTCAGTGGAACAACTTACAACTAATAGACGGGGCTTGACTATGCATAGTACAATGGATTCTAGGCAGCACGTCGTTGAATTCGCGAAATTTTTACCTGTTCCTACTTATGCATATTGTCCTGTTTACAAGACAGTGGATTCTATTACGTGTCATTGACCCCTCGAAATATTCCTTTCCTCATAGAATATATTACAAGAAGTACTTAACGTATTTGTGACTACCACTTCCACCGGATGCAAAATTTTTCACAGCTGTTCTCAAAAGAAGGATACGCCACATAACTGCATACGCTCTTCGTTTACTCTCGGCAAACTGTAGGACTTTTCAACACGCTTGTCGTGTTGTCGGCGACACACACAAGTCTGAACAGGTGCGGCCACGTGGCGACATGTGGTGCTTGGCGTGCGAAACTGCGTACGCTCCCACTTCAACTTCCTATTATTTCATTTTTCCACCATGCTGTTAATTGTGCGGTGTCGTCACGGCTAGTTGAGTAAGTGTCAAAAGGCGCTTTTGAAAACTCCCCTGCTTGAGTAGACAGCCGTAACGACCCCTGTTTTCAGCGAAAATAATTTTGCCGCAGTTTGTTTCAGTACCTTACGTGCACAATCCGCTTCGTGGTTATTGACAGCGAGTCTATGTGAAGAGCCGTACCTCATTTGACTGAGCCAATTGTCCTACAATAACGTTCCTATACAACACTGCACGTCTGTGAATTTCCGGTAGAATTCCAAGGCCCGTGACACTTAAAATGTCCAATCTCTGACCACGAAACAGAACAGATGTGTACGTAAGGCGCCGAAACAAAGTGGGGAAAATTCCTTTCGCGAAAAACAGGGGCACCTATAGGTACAGCCACGATTTTATGTCGTTGACATTTTTGCAACATTTTGTTTTAGTCATGTGCACATCTGCAGCTCTGCTACAACGTCTGTGATTGAATGATTTTACCCTCACTTGCCTTGGCAAATGACAGACGTACCGAGTCACAATAGTCTTATTCTTATTGGTGCAGTCAAACGAGAGACGTGTCCGAACAAATACATGCTACCAATAACCACGAAGCAGAGCTGAAGATGTGCACGTGAGGTGAAACAAAGTGGGGTAAAAATCTTTTCGAGGCAAAATCGTGGACCTATCTATAGGTTATTTCAGTCACATGACCAGGTTTTGTCGATTAGCAGAGTCTTGAAGAACGCCTGTAATGCTATTCAGGGTTTTAAGATTTAAAATGGCGGAAATACATTAAAACACGTTTTGTATATGAGCAATATTTTTCTAACTGCTATATCTGTAGTGCATTTTTTTACACATTATATACACACATATATATCAGCTTCTTACTGGTTTCTTCGATATTTCGAACACATTGCATCAATTCAGTTTCAATTCGTTATGGTTTTGGTAATGTCTAATGTTTACACTTTTTCACTCCTAATGGAGACTTTCGTCTGCTAACCGCCGCTAATCCTGGTTAAGTTAACAGTTGATCGAGAGACCGCCAGTGAAATTTCTAACACGGGTAAATTTTACTCGGATAAATTTCGTACACCTTTAAACTTGAAATTTTGTCTGATCTACACAGCGAAAAAGGTTTGATTGATTCAACCGTATATATGTTTGTATATGGCCAAACAAGCGAGTAACAGTTGAACCAACAAATATTTGGTTGCCTGGCAGGTAGCCTACAGTCATCCCAAAAAGAATGTTTAGTCCAGTGAAATATACACTTAGTTAGGACAACAAAGTCAATACTTGGCGTGTTTCATATGTTGTCAGTAAACAAAACTTTTGTTGAATCAAATACATACTTGTTTGGCCATATACAAACATATATACGGTTGAATCAATCAAACCTTTTCCTCTGTGTACCTATTCTAGTGCATTTTCGAATACGCCTGAATCCAGTCGCTGTTATCCCCTTACATTTCCATACCTCTTTTTGATCACCTGGTCTTCCCTTAAACGGCATCGAGTGAAGCAGAGGTTAGGGCGCTCGCCCCTACCAAAGCGACCCTGGTTTGATTCCCGGTATATTCGACCCAGATGTTCACATGTAAAAATCGTACCGGACGATGCAATTGGGATGGAAGTTTTCTCTGGGACCACGAGTTTCTCTCGCACGTTCATTCCGGCGCTGTTCATTTGGCCTACGCAATAATTACACGGGTCTCTAATTACGCTGTTTTTTCGAATAGTATTGCCAAATTCTAAAAGGCAGGAGACGTTAAACCAACACACTGTTTGTTACAATTTCAATCTAGTATGTAATCTAATTTTCAAAAGTAAAAACTTTTATGACTTTTGCTAGTTATCGACTTAAAGTCGGCGATTAGCAAGAGTTATTATTTCTTTAACTACGCTATATAGTAGAGAAAAACTTAATTTTTTTCGAATCTATGTAACGGTTGTATGATATCTGTTCACTTTCAGAATTAAAATAATAACATTCACAAATGTTCTACCGCGCTCGCAGCTGATATCAATATCTGTAAAACAATAAGCAATAGTAGCCGTAGTGATTAACTATTCAAACAAAGCGTTATGTTAATTAGACCAGAATATGGGTACTGCGAGTTCAGATGACTGTCTGTGTTTACATATGTATATCTAGGGTAGAGTTGATTTTTTTAAAATTGTATGCGAACGTGCTGTAAAAATTAGAAAATCTGTGAATATGAAATATAGTAAAACAAGTAAAGCTTAAATCAAAGCCTTAAAAAAACTGACTGTAAACTGATGAGATTCCATATGATGCTGCAGCATCAGGTCAAGGTGACTCTGTTATTGTAATATCATTGAAGTCACGGTATACTAAATTTCGAATAAATCAGACCAGTAGCAGTTGATCATATCACTTCAACAACTAGAAAAGAGCTGATGATCATCAAACATCTAAACAGAGCTTCATAAATTATTGCTAAGAACCATCTCGATCATGTCAGCTTTCAAACAAACAAAAAAAAAAAAAAAGATCGCATCAAAATCGGTCCATTCGTTTTGGAGCTACGATGCCACAGACAGACACAGAGATACACAGATACACACACACAGACACGTCAAAGTTATAACACCCCTATTTTTACGTCGGGAGTTAACAAGTATCATCTACATGCTGTCGATCATTGGATTAGATAATAGGGGAGAAAAACATATCTGTTGAAAATTATTGAAATTCACTTCTTTAGCGCTCCATCTCCGTCAAGAGCTCATGCTAACTTGCACAAATAATTGCTAAATGCATCTATCACAAACAGTTCGACGCTCGAAGCCAATAGGCAAACATAAAATAATAACTGTCCTGTACAAACAATTTTTCCAACTTTCTGAATAAAAAATTTTTCCCTGCGACGTATTTCTGTGGCATTATTTCCGACGCAGTAATTACGTACATTTAATTTTGGCGGAAGAAATTAAGCTTGGCGAATATGGCATTTTGGAATAATGTTTTCTTATCAAGTTGACAAATATCATTAACTAGGATTGATGTTTTGTAGTTTTTCGATATTGACTTTCATAAACATTTTTTATAATTCAATTTATACTTTAAGCGTTCATTTATCTACCATGTGCCTTAAGGGGGATCGGTACCCGCCCTTTTAGAAAAGTTAAACTTCTGAATTTAATATGGTTGACAAACTTTATACAGTATTTTATGCTTCAACGAGGCCGAGGTAATAATATCTTACATTATGTTCAGTAGGCATTACTCGATTACTACACCTGTGAATATGCGTAGAAAAAAAGACATTCTTCTACTAAGAAAGCTAGTAAAGGTGTGACAATTTGGTAACACCGAATAACGTAGTATCTGTGTCATTTAAAACGGGAAATTTAAATAATTCTTATTGTGTGGAGTTTAGAGAGACATTTGAAGAATTCGAAGATGGTAGGTACTAATCCCTCTTAATATAAATCTATAAAAAATTATATAGAATGTGAAATTTGGTCAGTTTGTTATACCTAGCCTCATGCTTAGTAACTAGAAGGTTGCTTTAAAGTTTACGTTTAAAAATGAACATACTTGTTGGAAAATCATTCCTATCGAATATTTCTTTAGAAAATTGTACGTTGATAACTTTCCGTTTGAAAGAGTTATATTTAAAATTGGATGTATGTAGAGATTACCCATTCAGTCTACGTGGCTACGAACTTGGAAAGCAGAGACATTAAACTGTAAAGTACGAGGAGGCGTTGTATGCTTGTGATTATTTAATCTTCAGCAGTGTTAACTGTGCATTGAACATGATAACCTTGACTTTGTACCAACCTCAAGAAGCCGCTGCTTTACTTCAGAGCCTGGAAAATGCGTTACCTTATGGCGGCGAAAGTTCAAAGAAGCTACTCCCACCCTACGTCTAGAGTACATACCGCTACGTGTTTGGCTTGGGAGAGATGAGGTGGTGGCTTATGGTGTTGCCATGTCTCATTTGAAGCGACAGAAAATTAAAACTTGCAAGGAATATGATGATTAATTTTTTATAACAAAATCCCTGTTCCTTACAGCACATACATTAACCAGTTGTCCATATTGTGTAGTCTTATAAGTACTGTAAAGTCATGTTTACTAGTAAACATTCGGAATGTACCAGTGGCCACATGTAGCATACATGCTGCATAATGAAATTACCCACACATTAACCACAAATATACTACAAGAATTCATATTAGACTCAGATGCCTGTGGGTTTGTTCGCTAAGCCTGCTTGTGGACCGTAAACAGAAATAGTCTATGTCAGTCTTTTTAAACTAGCCTAAGTTACCAACATTAAAATTATTTCAGTGTAACTACTAACATTAAGGCATTAACTTTTTCGTTTCTGCATTACGTAACATGTTCTATAATTATGTATATATTTCTGTATAGATTTTATTGAATCAATTTTAAAGTAAGATATTTTATTATTGAATTTAGTGGTACTGTCTCAGATTTGTAAACTTTTCTTCTAATGTACTTAACTGCACAAGTCATTTGTATTATGTATCTCATTCTTGTTTGTTAAATAACTTATAGAAAATGTACGCTGTAAACTGCAAGTATATTCCAGGATTTAGATTAGTTTTCATTTAAGTTTTGTCGCAGATATCAGCGTATTTTATTTGAACTACGTTAATTTTATATAGTTAGTTACTATTTTCTATTGTTTTTAGTTAGATTTTAACTCATTTTATTGCTAACTTTGTGCATGTGATATTTGTTTAAAATTTCGTTAAGTGTAAGAGAAGGCATTTTAGCCTTAACTTCGCCAAGAAAACGAAAGACGAAATAAAATAAATAAAACACATTTACTGACATGGCTTGATTAACAATCACTCTTGGAAAAGTAGACGATCATACTTGCGAACGTTGGCCGCTTCTGCCAACAGTTGGCCAACCGAAAATTAAATGGTATTTGCTACTAAACATTGAGAAAAATAAGTTTTGTGGTAGGAGCCGATATTTTGTTTAGTTAGTGACAGCAATCTGGTTTAGTTTTCTAAACAGTTTGTAAACAGTTTGTAATAAACCACACTGTGGTAAAATATGTTTGTAAAGTTACCACACCGATGTACAGAAGTGTGAAGAACGTAGGTATGGTAAAATTGTTTCATATGCCTCAATGCAAACATTCTCGTACTTTTTGTGTGAAGCAGTCAAATGTGTACTGGTGTTATAAGACTTAACTTTTGTTCTGTTCAAAAACTGAGAAGTCTAGTAATTGCCCTACAAAGTGTATGGGTTTAAACCTTCCGTAGGTTTTTACAGTGTGTAGCTTAAACTGCTTGTTTCGAAAAGAAACAATTTTTTTCTGCAGAATAAACAACCTCTTTTTTTAGAAGAAATAATGCATTTTTGCCAGACGGTCGATATGAAGAAGAAAAAATTACAACTTAAGAAACAGAACAAATGTATGGTAGTCTCCACATAATTTGTAGGTACAATACCAAAATAAGCTTTCCAACGTTATCGGATATCATTTGAAGCATTTTTATGTACCAGAGCGACTTTCACAAGGTTGCAGAATTTCGGCACTTCTGTCAACACTGAAACAAAGTTATATGTTGCAGAAAAAATCGAAATGGTCAGCAAATCGGATTGCTGACCCTTTTCTAACAAAATGAAGGTTTCTGCAACAATCTACAAACTAAACTGTATCTTATTATTTGACATTTTCAGGCAAAATTGAATTTCTATGTACATTTTCGAATGAGTGAAAATTAAAGCTAGAGAATCCCACAAATAGGCCTTCTGTCAACGGCGTATAAGTATGTAAAGAACATTAAATAATCGAATCCAAAGAAACCACAAATCTTCTATTTATAAGGGTGGCCAAGAGTAAGTGTTACAAATTGATAGGGATGGTAGATGTGCATGTTTGGAACATATTTGATTAAGGAACCCATGTCCGGAAATGCATCCTTATACCTGCAATGATGCACCAAAGTAACAGGGGTAGGCAGGCAACCTGGCGACAACAATCCAGTGAAAACATCTGTTGTGTTGTGTTATGTACTACCCGCTTTGACGCTCTGTGACTGTACGAGACACCGTGCATGTGTTACACTCGCTACGTTTATTGTCGTAGTTGTAGAGGCTACCTGGAAGGCTACACATTGGCAGAGCTAGCCGATATGCATTTAGTGTATGGTGCAGCAGGCGGCAATGGAAGAGAGGCGGAGAGACAGTGTCGTCAGAGGTTTCCTAACCGACGGCACCCTGCACACACAATGTTCGCACGCATTGACCGCCGTTTGCGGGACACGGGTTCGCTGTACGTCATGAAGCCAGCAAGTGGTTCGAGAAGGACAATACGGACACTGAGCTTTGACGAAGAGGTGCTGGAACGAATTCAGGACACACCATCTACCAGCACACGGGCAATAGCACATGCCATGCACACCTCCCGTCAATCTGTTACACTGGTATTAAAGGAACAACTTCTGCGCCCGTACCATGTACAGAAGGTACAGGCCTTACAA
>PNEQ01133134.1:0-39384 GCA_003012365.1 Medauroidea extradentata | reverse complement strand
AGAGGTATGGTTTGTGAATTTAGGGAAAGAAACAATACTACAATCAATATACCGTGCCATATACAACAGAAAGCATGAAATTACGCAGAATAGAGCCTGGGTTAGTCCATTATTATTAAAAATAAAAAAAATTCTGCGTGGTAATAAATTCCAGTTGAAATTTCCGGCTTCTCTTGGTTACAGGGTTTCACTTAGGGTTAATGTTCGTTACTGGAATTCCACATTAATTGATCTAACATCACAGTTTGTAGATGACGTGGTTCAGGCTCTATACCGCTGAATGGAACTGCTTTACCGATATTTCAGCTGCTGAAGACGTGTTGCTGGACCCACAACGATGTCACCTCGTCAGATACATGTAACGGGCTTCCTTCCTGCTCTCGGGACTGACATTTCCCGAACTCCGGCTGCTGCAGTTAAATCTTCAACGAGCCGATTAAAATGCTCGTCCGGCCATTTTTAAATCACGGAAAACATTTTTCTTTTTGATCGCTGTCCATAGACTACAGCCCTATGACAAACCACACTGCGATGAATCTAAATGTTTTTCTCTCTGCTCTATTCTGCGGTAACCCACTCTATTAATACAGAGAGTAATTATGTTTACATTATACTTAACACAATATACATTACAGCAGCATAATAAATACCTTTAAATCTTACTACCTTAAAATAACATGCCAGGGTTTTACCGAGTTACTAAAATTACTAATATGTGCATAAATGTCTTAACGTCCCCAACATGGACTCTCATTTACATACTGTAATCTCCACGAGATATCGTGGTATGTTACAAGGGTATGTTGACACAACACATTTTCGCGACATTCCATCATCTCTAGTGATGGAATATCGCGAAAATTTGTTGTGCCAGTATACCCTTGAAAATACTGTAGTATCTTGTGACATGTATACCTGGGTAATATACGTCTGACACAGCGTAGCTGTCTGCAGACCAATTATGTACATCAAATATTACAAAAGCGGGATTCTTATTGGCTCAGTCAAATAGGGCAACAACTTTACGTAGAAGCGAAAGACAATAACCTTTTCATAAACTGAACATGCGTTGAAACCAAACAAATAGTCAAGTTTTCCCGCGTTAAACCATCATCTTCCTCCAATCGTATATGCTGCTAGAAACTACAGCGTTTTCAAGAGAATATTGATCCAAAATATTTTCCAGCTATATCATAATCTCCATGCTACTATAGCTCTGCACATCGTGTAGAGGCCACTGCAGACGCCACTTGAAAACATTCGTTTTTAACTAAATAAAATGGGCATCGTAACTAATTTTCTATGTTTGGGTTTTAACGCACACCCTTGTTTTGAAATGTACCAAATATGTTAATGCGCCTTATGTTTTATAGCGAAAAAAAGAAAGTTTACACAAATAATGTATACGTATTTACATAAAAATTACCACTGGCGAAAAAGAGAGCGGAATATTTTCATTTTATTTACGATTCAAAAAAAGGGAATATTATTATTATGCTTGCAACTGTAATTGTTTGACGTAAACAACTGCAACACACATTTTTTAACATTCCAGTAAATTAAAAAAAACCTCTTAAAGTTACTCAGCTGTTTTGGATTTGGGAATAAAAATAAAAAAATTAGTGGTTTTAATTAAATGCGTACTGCATCACTGCAGTAGTTGTATCCACAGTCGTAGTCTCTCGTATAAAATAATCAACATTTTTCTTTCACTGTTACCTGGTTTAAGATGTTAAAGCATGTAAACTCGAACAATATAACAACGTAAGACTACGTAAGACAACAAATTAATTTTACTACGTTACAAATATGCTATGATATGTGATCGACATGGGTTGTAAAGTCGTTACCACTAGCACTATAATATTTGTAATGCAATTTTCAAACCTAAAATTAATAACATTATCAATAAAATGTGTTACTGTACAACAAATTTACGAAAACAATTCACTTTTTTATATTAAGAAAGACGTGACGAAACATATATCAATGTGTGATGTAAAGTTGTTATTAATAACATTAATTTCTTTAAATGCCATTTTCAAACATAAAAACAACAGCAGAAATATGTATTGGTTCACTATAGGGGAAAAGGTACACTCACCGGTAAACTTATTCACTAGTTGTAACTAATTGACGTGCTCAACGCGTGTAATTGCAGTTAATATTACCTGCCTTTAAACATGACAACGCTTAATTGAATCCTGCTGTTCACAGCGAGCGACACGATTTTGTATCGATATGTATGTACTCTCAAAAGAATGTTATTGTATCAGTATGTACCAACTTCTAAATACTTAAGAGTGTGTGGTACATAAACGATGAAGACATCATCTGAAATCTACATGTCTTTCGAAAGTCAATACGAAAAAATTACAAAAAAAAAAATAATCCTAGATAATGGTATGTACCAACTTATTGGGAAGAGATTTACTCAGAAGGATGCATTTGCTAAGCGTGATCACATGCACCAAAATTAAACTAACGAGATTTAGACGTAAGCCATTGTGATTCAGAAATACGTTATTTGAGATATATTTTCGCTCAGAAAGTCACCAAAAAATATTGTTTAGGACTGCTGTATTTTTTTAAGATGGCTTTTAGAGATATACTGTTGCGAGCCGCGACTGTCTGGCTGGGCGGTGTAGTACGATACTGTGGTGGCGGAGCTAGGACACCCCCTTCCCACTCACTCCTCGGCGCCGTGGCTGTCGGGCAGGGCGGCGAAATACAATACAGTGGCGGCAGCGCTAAAAGGCCTCCTCGGGTGTCGCATGGATTGTATTACTCTATGATAACCACCTGCGCCCAATATCGGGTAACCGAGAGAAAATATCGTGATCTGGAATGATCCTGTTCCCTCTTTATCTCTCTGGGTGGTGCTTGACATTGAAGCGACATCCTTCCAGGAGGTTGGAGAACAGAGACCCGCCGAGATAATTCGAGAAGAAGGAGGTTGGGGTATATAAGGGGGAGCTGCAGCAGGAGCGAGAGAGTTTTTGCTGGCAGGTGCCTAGTGTGATCTGAAGTGATAGTGACAAGTATTGGATTGCGACGACTGTTCAAGGGCGTCCAGCGAGTGGGACCGCAGCAAGTAGGAGGAAGAAGGTGATTCTAGGTCAGAAAGGTTCTTCGTTATTATTTCTTTGGGTCCACCATTGTGAGTGACTAGTAACCTTTCTATATACAGAGAACTTGTGTCGATGTCTTTTTTTTATCCTTTATGTAAATAGTAGTATTTCTTCTGTTTGCCATTTATTGTGATAAATCTTTATAGACATAGATTTTTTTGTATATACAGTTGTAAATAAACTAGATTAGCTTTATTATTTTTATTTTATCAAAGACCTCCATCCCCAAACGTACCTAGCCCGCAAGTTTGTAACAATACGTTTTTATACTGATGCGTTTATCGCTGAATTATGTAGTCCTACAGCTGTTTCCCGATAAATATCACCTGGCAACTGCATCGCCTATGATTTGTTTCCCACAAGAAAAATTTGTAAGTGGCCTATTGTTTATACATATGTACCGTAACGTACTGTAATATTGTGTACATGCGCCGTTGCAATGTTACGTCGTTTCAGAAATCTTAGTATGAGACTAAGATAAAACAAACAAAAGAACCTACAACGAAAAAACTAGCCTAGTTTGGCTGTAGTCAACACATTCATTAACGAAAATATAACGTGAAAAATCCGATAAGGATGAGTCAACAAGAAATAAAGAAAAATAAACAATCATCCAAACATAGATGTCGAAAGACAAACCCAATAATCTGTAAAATTCAGGACACTATAGATACGACAAGCACAGACAACACTAGGATGAAGACAATGTTAGACATAAGACAGGATAAAAGGCAGTTAACTATAAAGTTTTCTTACAGTCGTTTTGCAGCCAGCTTTACTATTTTTAATATGAAAACTTTCATGTAACTAAAAACCAGTGCAGTAATTCCAAAACTCCCAAAAGTTAACATCTATTGGCCCAATATAACATATTTTTTATTAATTACAATATATGCTGAGTGCTCAGTTTATAGGGAACAGCCTAAAAAAAACGGCTGCGTCACAGACAGTACCGTACTTGACTACACGACACAGCGATTAAAACACAAAAAACATAGTAGATTTCCTAAGTCCCACTGTTCTTCACGACGTTTCGAGAGCTGACATCTGCTCCCGTCATCAGGTGATCACAGCATTATGTGGTTTGTCTTTCCACTTTTAATTTGGATGTTTATTTCATTTTTTTCTTTATTTCATGTTGACTAATTTCTTATGGGATCTTTCATGTTCTGTTTTGGTTCATGGATGTGTTGATAACAACCAAACTAGGTTTTTTTTTTTTTTTTTTTAAGTCTCACACTTAGATTTTTGAGAAGATATACTATTGCACTGGCGTATGTCTACAACAGTATAGTACGTTATTATGATCCATAGCAAGGAACATTCAAAGATATATATGTGTGTGTGTGTCTATGACAAAGTACTGCTGATGAGTATATTTTATAACAGCCACCAATTATGTGTAATTGTATTCAATGAATATAATTTTAAACCCCGTTAAAAACTTTATTTTCTTGCAAAGACAGTTTCAAGTGTGCCAACGTTCAATTAAACAAGTCACCAGATAACTACTCGTGCAATCTGTCGAATTCGTCAGTTAGACAGGTTAGTGAAACTGAAATACAAATTACTTACGGAAATGTATTGAACCAAAGCCAAATTTTTTCCAATCTCTTGTGGTAAACGAAGTGTAAGTTTGCCATTTATAGCTACACGCCATATAGTACTGTTAAATGTTTACCATCTCTCTTTTTTTCCCCTTCATCAAACGCGTAAAAAGGTGCGATTAAGGACGTGCCGGAAAAAATCTGCTTCCATTAAAAAACAGGCGACTGCAAAATATTAAAAAAGAGAAACAAAACAATGCAGGCAAAAAATGATGAGGATTATAAATTACGTTGACAGCCGTAAAGTTGATGTTAAAGAGTGGAGGCTTACGTCAGGACATATTAGCCGTCATGTGGGGTGCAAAATGCAGCCAGAATATATCTGTCGTTTATGAGCACGTCGTAAAAAAGAGAAAGAAAAAACAATGTAGCCATTAATTTGACTTTAGCTGCTAGGGTCCCACATATTATGACAGAGTTCAAGTTGGTAATTTATTAATATAGTTATGAGTAGATATTTTTTAATACTTACGATAGCCTCAAACCTTGGGCAGGATTCGGGGAAAATAATTAAAATACCGCAATGCAAGGATACTAAGACTCTATTAACTTTTAAGTAATATTTCAAATTGCTATAAGTTATAAGCTAGTGTTGTACTTAACAGCTCATTACAGCAGGCCTTATATGGCCTGTGTTAATGTCATAATGTTTTATTTTTATGAAATATTGTTATTTTTATAGACGATACTTGTGAGTGCGGTTTTCTCTTACGAAACAATTTTAGCTGGCGTAGTTTTCTGCTACCACGAAAATAGTGAAAACCAAGTGATCTACTTAAACAAAATAATTCACTGAGAACTTACATCCCATGAGCTATGCAACATTACATTAAAAAAAAAAACACAACGTAATATTTTGAATTTAAAAAATTCGAAAAATTACAGACAAACTATTGCAAATTCAGCAATTTTTTCTTAAATACAAAAACAGTTCGGGGGTTGTTTTCAAATGTTTTATTACGTAGCGTATATTATGTAATTGCACTGTGAATAATTTCACGTACGTAAGTCAATTGGTTTTCACTATTTACATGGCAGCAGAACACGGAAATTTTGACTTTGACGCACAATTATGAGAAAACTACGCCATCTAAAATTGTTTCGTAAGAGGAAACTGCACTCACAAGTATCATCTACAAAACCCTTAGTTTTGGAACTGGGAAAGTCGCTAGTGCATTCCTGCTGTCTCTGTGAGTATACATTGACCGAGATTAAATAAATTTGAATTGTTCTAACGCACTTATACATAGGTTCATTAATCACGCCAGTTGATGCGAAAACTTTAAGCGAAAATGGCCGAACGAACGAGTTATTTCTTAACAGAAGCCGTACTCTCTGACAGAAGATCTGCGACAATATCTTGAAAAAAATGCAACGCTTGTCGGGAAAAAATTGAATGAACTTTCAGAAATCTAATACGAAAAATAATGTAATTTAAATTTAGTTTTTTGACGAAAATTTATTTACACCACGTTATTTAAGCGTCCTTAATTCTGATAGGAAAAAAATATAAAGCATATACAGCAGCCTTTTAAGACGTACATTAAAATTTATAATTTCTGATGTTTAATTTTTCTTATGTTTGTATTTTGTTATATATTTGTAGTAGGTCTATTTCTCTATTTTTATGCAGAATAATAGTATCATTTGTAAAACGAAACCAAAATTTTTGTTGTAAATTTCGTAGTTTTAATGTGGACTAAATAATAGCTGCGTTTTACTGTAAATAATACTATTAAATTTATGTCAACTAATTTCCATGCATTTGCTACTGGAATTTCAGATGCGATTAGCAATAAATTTAATTTTCTCTGTAATGATTGCCAGATATTTTCTTTGTTCTGCGTATGCAATTTTTCAACGTGTTTCAATAAACGTGACAATAGAGATTCAACATGTAATTTAAATTTAAGTATAAAAGTTGTTTGAAGTACCTTCAAAACTCTGCAATATTTTTTTGACTGACTATATAGAATCCACCATATTCTAAGATTTCTGCTGTGCTGACTTCAAATGAACACCAGCAATTACAAATATATATTTCTAAATTTATGATTACAAAACGAAAATTATTATACACGCCATTACGGTATTAGTACACTAAATGCGGTTATTAGTTGAAAGATACGATTTGTTAAATATTGTCAGAGCAATTATCAGTACTTAAAAAAATTCTATCGGAAACGTCACTTAAGCATTCCGTAGATCATTTGTCAAAGTCTTTAACACGTAAAGTGATTCTGAACTATTTATTCCGTCAGAGAGAGAGAGAGATACATTTGTGGGACAGTTTAAAAATCTGACAGGTCTTTTGAAAGTCCCCGATGCTTCTTAATTTATATTATAGATTAATTTAAAGTTTTTTTTTAAGAGAAACTTTGCTATAAAAGTAATCATTGTAGTTATTTTACTGTGGTACATAATTTTATGCAACGGCATAGTTACTTCTTAACTAGATGCATTATATTTTAAATTATTTTTTAAATATATGAAAATGTAATTTTTGTATTAAAAATATTTTTAAAATCAGAGTAGATATAACACTTACAGATTTAATGTAAAATAGGAAGATTTGGAACTAAAGACCCTAAATTAATATTTTGATTGGTTTCTTCCTATCACGAACTTGACTCAGGGCAGGCGTAATATATCTCAAACTAAATTTTGTAACTTAGTCTAATGTCTTTCTGTGTTAATTTGAGTAAATTTGCAATACAGAATTCAGTGAACAAATTTACAAAGAACACCTACTAGTTTTTATGATATTATCTTTGATAATCTATTTTAGGGCATTCTTTATCACTTGTGGAGCTACCTCCTTGATTGTAACACTAAACCACTCAGGAAACAATTTCTTGGATACTGAACGTATTAAATATGTGAATAATTATCGCAGCTGTATTAATTTTAACATATTTCAAATTCAGTACAACATGTTTAATATCTATTGTAGAGTATGTCGTTATTCATGACATTCAATTTTTGCACGCTAAATATATTTTTTTCCAGGTCTTGGTGTTGACATTTCACGGCAAAACTGTTATCGACACACCACGAGATAAGGACGGCCCTAGTCACAATGGACGCTTTCTCGTAGATAAAATAAACCATTTTCGACTCGCCGCTTGTAACGACCGGACCACAGCCCTGAACACGACCAGTAAAGTAAAGTTTGCAACATGCGTGCTAACTGTAGCAGCGGCGAGGCTTATTTTTTCCTGTTCCCGCAATACGCAGCACTTTCCCTGCTCGTGGGCCGTAATTGTCTCCTTATCTCCCCTCACGGCTCTATTATGACGTCCAGACTTTGCTTTTTCGCAGCGGAGCTAAATGAAGGATGAAGGAAGCACTTCCCCGGCCGCACTTCAAAATAACGACACCATTCAGCTTGTAGCGAAGTGCTCGGTGCGGCACAAGATCCTCAAGTGTAAACTGCCGAGAGTACTAAGCGACCCTTCACCGATGTTCAGAGCGAGTGTGCTCTAGCTCGCATACTTCCTCGGTCCCTGCATGCCCCGCATCAATAGAAAACATTTCATTACTCATTCATGTTTGCGGCTTAAGAGATAGAGGACTTGGCGTATGAGCAACGCTGTAGCTTATTATTTTTCTTGTATAGCTATTAAAACTGTTTCCAATGTGTTTGTGTGCAAAAACAAGTCATTTAAAACTGTGAATGACTGCAGATACTTTGGTCAGGACTTAAGATCAAGCTCTCTGTTTTCTAATTTTTTAGCAATATTAACTTTTTACGCCTAAACGAGAGAGTTTATCAAAATCTGTCTGGCAGATTTGTTTTAAATAATTTTTCTATGTTGGCTTATTTTTTTTAAGGCAGTAATTTCTATGGTATCCTAATTACGTAACTGACTAAATTCTAGTTAACTAACTTTTTAGTCGAAACCGTGAAATTTCTTTCTTTGAAAAAAAAATATCCGTCACGGCAAATATCATTTTAAACAAAGCTCTCAGACTGATTTTTATATGTACTCTCGTTAAAATTTTAAAAAATTACTATCGTAAAACCAGTAGAAACTAAATATTTAGGTCTTCAGCGCAGTGAGGAGTGACGTGTGAGTATGAAGCAATTCCGGAATGACGGGATAGAGTAAACGGGAGAACCATGAGAAACACCTCCCTCCTTCCGATCAACGGCATCATCCGGAAAGATTCCCACATTAGAAAATACAGGGACCGACCCCGCCTGTAATCGAACCCGGATCGCCTAGGTGGGAGGCGAGAGCTTTAGGCACTGTGCTAATTTTTTTTTAATTATGCAATGCCAAGGCTACCGCCTCGCCACTGCACCAAACATTCCCCCCTTTACGTGAGTCTATGTCATATAATCCCCAGTGACTTTTCGCTTCGTGTAAGTGACGCAATTGGACGTTGGCGTGTGGCAGACAGACAAGACGAACACAAACACCCAGTCCTGAACCCGAGGAAGTGACTGTAAATGTCACCTCACCGGCCGGAAATCGAACCCGGGACCCTTGACCCAGCAGCCAGGAGCGCTAACCACTGAGCCAAGCGGTCGGACTAATCAAGTCCCGCAAACTTCAGACTGTGTCCCAATGGTATTTAAAATGCTGTCTGCTACTTACAAACATTTTTTTTTCACAAATCCTCAAAATTGCTCAAAATGAATTTTTCACGTTGCCGTACCTGATAAAATATATAAATCCTGATTGTAAAAGAAAGTCACAGAAAGCTGCTTTGGACCTCCCCACATACTTTCTACAAATAAAACAACAGGGTCACTGTTTGAAGTCACGTTGAAAAACACTTTCAATGAGAACACTGCACCCTAGTTGAGTAATTCGTGACTAGAGGCGATTAGGTGTTTGCTGAACGTGTTATATTAGAATAATCGCATTTCCCTATCCGTTAATAAAAAAACGCTAAGGTCTACTAACACTTAAGAAAGAGGGAGTGGTTTATAATTAATAATTAAGAGCATCAGTTGAAAATAAATTTCTCCAATCCGATTTGCAAAAAAATTTAAAAACTGCAAGATTGGACAAAAGGTTTTACCAACTTTACTTTATCGAGTGACGTAATTCTGAAGAACAATCTCTGGCCTCAGAAATCTCGGATATGCGATTAAATAATGCATCATTGTGGGGGAATGTTGGTCCGTTAAGCTTGCAAGTACCGTTATCTAAGGATGTTGTTTTGTAGTTTTGTAGTTGTAAAAAAGAGTTTTGGCTTTTATTTATCTACCACACTCTCGTAGGCCTCTTTCCAAGACCACCGAGTGGTTTTCAAAGACCAAATAATTTTTTTTTCTATTTGAAGGCAGAGAATTGCTTATAATTTCATTCAACTATATACGTATTAACCAAGGGAATTGTTAACATTTCCAGTAAACAAATTTATTAGTACTATAAATTTAAAAATTTATGTACAACGTATTTATTTCATTCATTCATTATATACTATTATAACTGCATAATAATCGGTTTCTGCTGTGAACCTGTCTGGTAAAAAGATAGCTTATCAAGAATGTGGCAGCCCTTGTTTGCTTCCATTGCATGATTGTTGTGAACGCACATACATACACGCAAGTACAGTATTATTTTGTGTGTATATATATATATATATATATATATATATATATATATATATATATATATATGCACCATGTACATTACTGTTATCATAAGTTGAGCTTTAAATGTTGCCTTACTTCTACTATAAGGAAGTTCGGAATAAAGTGAGTACTTAAAAAAGCACTGCTTAAGTTCTTTTGTCAGCCAGTTTTTAACTTTCAGCGCGTAACGGCTAACGACTGAAAATGACTAACTGCTCTGGACACGTCACTTGGTGTTTGTGTGTGTAAGATAAATCTTGCAGACGCTAGAAATCTATGTAGTTTAATCGAAAATGTTTATTAATTGCATAATATTAAAGTAAGTACATTTAAATTGATTTTATAATAGTATTGTTGTGTTAAAAAAGAAAAATTCACGGAACTATGTTCGGTAAATTCGTCGCCAACTATACAAGTAGTAAGGAAACTATTGTTGTATGCAATAACGGCTAATTATATTTTTCAAAGGTTACATTTTTAGTACTCACTGTACCCCGAACGGTCTATACATGGACTTCATCAGATTTCTACAAACATAGATTTTTAAGTTTCGTTAATGCAAGCAGAAGAAAGGCACTGGGGGAAAACGTTATATCTACTAGAACATTTCAACGTAAACCTCTCCATTTATCTTTGAATAGGTTTTAGATACGTTGATAATAAAGAGGAAATTACTGCAATCAGAATTCACTGTGCAAGACATGCGACTGAAAATATTTTTCATTTATTTATTTATTTTTCTGGTTTACCATCGAGCATATGCTCAACATATAAATCTACAGAAAAAATAGCCATACTAAACTGTTACATTTTCAGATGTATATTTCATTCGTTCTTTTATCAACGCAGGGGGCTGATATATAACCACTCCGGGAAGAAATGTTGCCTGTCACGGATGGGTCATATTTCACTGGCGACGATTTGAAACGTTGTCACGCGAACTTCTTCTAGCTCATTCTGATGAAGGATGTGGGGAAGGCAGGGCATGATGGTGGTGTCATGCAAGAGGATGATGTGTAGAAGGGGGCTTACTCGTGTAACCGATCAACTCAGACACCAAGGAGGGCTATCACTTGTCAAACGTCACCACTCGTGATGGAGTTACGAACGCGGCGGAACAAGTCTGACGAGTTATAGTTCATGATCGAGTAATTTCGCGAATTTATACAAGGAAAATTTTAAGTTCAAACTCTTGTTCGTAATATTTACCTTCGCAATTGGGTCACTGTTTACTGAATTTGTTCTTGAGAACTATGACCCAATAGCAAAGCTGCAAAGAAACTACTGTACTACTTTGTCACCAGTGGCGAAGCGAGGACTTGTTCCAAGGCAAGCATTATGAATGCTGACTATACAATTTGAGCAGGTGACAGTTGTGTTACTGAGACCTAGATGTATTACTAGAGGCACGTAAGAAACTGAAACAAAGGGGGCAAAAATCTTTCCGCAGAAACTGTCGGGCCCTAGTGATGTGTCGCAGTTATCCTTGTACTGATTGGCACAGTCAAATGAATAACGACTCTGCACAAAAACACTCTGTCAATAACCATGAAGTTGAGATGCCGATGTGCACATAAGGCACTGAAACAAAGTGGGGCAGAAATCTTTTCACCAAAAATTCCCGTCCATATATATTACTGAGAACTATTTCATCGTCTCTTACATGCTACTGACTGAGAGGTGTACCTGTCTATACCAGTCAAATGGTTATACAGGCTACTGAGAGTTATGTAAAGTCATCGCTGATCATCGTTTGCCCTAAAATACTTCACGTTTCGACACTGCTTGTCACATGTTCAACTGGCCACTTGATGATAGCCAATGTACAAGGATTGAACCCGCGAAATTTCGGGTGTCTTATGGGGTGAGCAGATTTTGGTCAGCACTTACCTTCTAGGTCTTTAGCGCTGGTACTGAGCAATGTGGCGCAACCGTAACAAGTTGGACTCGCATTCGGGAGGACCCAGCCCCAGGTTCGATCGTCGGCTCCAACCATCCTAAGAGCTGCGGTGGCCGAATGGTCAGACCTCTCGCCTCCCACCAACGCGATCCGTGTTCGATTCATGGCGGGGTCAGACACCGGATTTTCGTATGTGGGAGTCGTGCCGGACGATGACGTTGGTCGGCGGGTTTTCTCGGGGATCTCCCGTTTCCCCCGCCTTTTCAATTCTGCTCTGCACTATACTAACTAATCACCCCCTCACCAGTGCTAAAGACCTTGACGTTTAGCGCTGGCCAAATTCTCTCACTCTCTCCAACCATCCTGATTTCGGTTTTCCGTGGTTTTCCGAAATCGGTCCAAGCAAATGCTGGTATGGTTCCTTAAGGGGGAGTGTTAGACAATTGTACAGTATTTTCAATTTTTGAGACCTTACTCTTATTAAAATTGTGTTATCAAAATTTTATCTTCAACAAAGTTCTTAATATATTCTTTTAAACTGTTTGACGTAAATAATAATGGAATCCTTCATTAATTTACCGTGCAGAATCATTGCAAGAGATTTCTTTAAAGTTAACCAATAATTCTGTTGCGATGATTATTTACGTCTAGCAGTTTACCAAGAATATGACCTACACGTCGTCAAACAGATAATTTTGTTAAAACAATTTTAATGAATGTTATGTCTCAAAAACTGAAAACACAATAATATTGTCTAACGCTACCCCATACCAAATACCACAGCCGACTCCCACCTAGTTAATTTCATTGTATCATGTTGTGTGCCCTGTCTCTAATAACCTCGCTGTCGACTAGAGCACGGTCGCAGAAGAACAGGTCTGGACACTCGCCTATCTAACAATGTATTTTGCTTGACCCCCTTGTTGTTTGGCTGCAGTTCGTCAAGTTACCGAGAATGTCGTACTTTTCGGCGCTCTTTTCCGGGCGGTCGGACTCAAACTCCGCCCACTTTTTCCATTGTTAAATTTATAAAGTAAATAAAGATTGCTGGAGCCTTTTCTTTAAATTGTGAGCGAAGAAAGTATTTCGTAAATTGATAAAAAATACGTTTTGATAAATTGTAAATATCTTAGCGGAAAGGAAGTGGGCGGAGTTTAGTCCGACCGCCGTAACATCAGAGCTAATAAAACACAATATTCTCGGCAACTTAGTGAACTACAGCCAAACAACAAGGGGGTCAAATATCCAGGCGAGTGTCCAGACCTGTTCTTCTACGGCCGTGGACTAGACATAAAGCCCATTTACCTTACGATGGTGTGAGTATAGGGCAGCGGAGCGGAATGAAGTGGTGTGGAAACTGAATATCCCCCAAGAAAACCCGCCGATCAACGAACGGCATCGTCTGTCACGATTCCCACATGTGAAAATTCTGAGACCGAAATAATACTTAATCTCTGGGTAAAATTTAAGATCACTTAGGTCCATTTTGACGCGTCACCATATAAGGCCTATTATACAAGGTTATTTGGCCATTATGAAGTATATTAGAACATAATTATTTACTTGACTATTTTAAAGGTAGAGCTCTAGTCCAAGCAGCCTAAAATAGTACAAATAAATTTTTCGAAAATGTTTGTAACTTCATACAAACTCATGGAAGACGAGGATTATTACGTTATGAAGTGGTTAGGGGGCTCTGATGTTATTAAATACCAGTTGATACTTTAAATTTAATATTGCCACTCATTATTATTAAGTGGTTAGGGTGCTGTGAGGTTATCAAATACTAGTTGTTACTTTAAATTAAATATTGCTACTCATTCCCGTAATAGGATTTTAAGTTATTATTTGTCAGTGAACTTAACTACCAAGCGACTAGTTCGTTTGCGTTAGGAACCTTATGTTAGGATCTATACATTAAGAGAACGTCATATATAAATTAATGCTGAATTATGCTGTTGACATCTACACTTTTTTTAAGTCAGTATAGAAAAACTGCAGAACAACAATCCTAGATTTTGATATTTGCCAACTCTATGGACAAACATTTATTCTCCAGATGGATGAATGACTTGCACCGCAATTAAATGTACGAGATTTCGGTGTCAGAAATTGTTCTTCAGATATACGTTAATCGAGAAACATTTCTGTTCAGAAAGTTGGCAGAAACTATTGTTTAGGCTTGTTTTTTTTTTTTTTTTTTTTTTGCATTGAAAGTTCTGAACTGGTGCTTTTAGCACTGAATTATAAACTACGCAGTATTAACAAATACGAAACAATTAAGGTAATTGCTGAGATTGGGAAAGATTTATCATTGTAAGCATTTATATTTATGACCTAAGTCATTTCACCTTAATTATGTTGCCGAGGCTGAAGGGAAGTAGTGGTTACGGTAATCGTATCTTGAAGTTCTGGTACATCGTCACCCAGGTTTCAATATGGAGCACATAGATACCGTCAAAAGTGTTACATTCTTTTATATCACACCGTGTGTGACAACTCGTGTCTTCATCGGAAATTGAAGTTTCGCTGTCGCATTATATCCAGTGTTTAATATTTACTATCCTTGGCCGAGTTTCCCTAGTTAGGAAACTATGTGTTTGCACTGGCAGCCATCTTGTCAAAATCTAAATTCCTCTATTTTTTTTTAAACTAGTGGTATATCAAGCTTCACAAAAACCGGTTGCTTTTTGATATTCCTTAGCAGAAATCACACACCAACATTCATGAGTTTTCGAACGCAGTTCTATTTGCCGAAGACATGCACACATCTCAATGCGCTGAACAGGCGGCAGTCTTAAGAGTTGTTCAAGTGCAATAAAATCATAATATTATATTTTTATGAAATAATTTTAATTTTGTAGACGATACTTGTGATTACATTACCATTATGAAACGATTTCAGCTCGCATAGTTTTCTCATAACGGGACGTCAAATTCTAAATTTACTTGTTACACTGCAATGAAACTAGTGAAAACCAACTGGCATACTTAAACAAAATAATTCGCTGTGAACTGAAATCCCATGAGCTATGTAATAAAACATTAAAAACCCAAAACGTAATATTTTGAATTAAATAAATCGCAAAAGTACAGAAAAATGTTGCAAAATATATAACTGTTTAAAATACAAAAACAATTTGGGGGAATTTTTTAAATTTTTTATTACGTAGCCCATAGCGTGTTATTTCACTGTGAATTATTTTACACACCTAAGTCAATTGGTTTTCACTATTTGCATGGCAACAGAACACGCAAATTTTGACTTTGACGCACCGTTATGAGAAAACTATGCCAGCTAAAATTGTTTCATAAGAGGAAACTGCAATCACAAGTATCGTCTACAAAACTAACACTATTTCATGTAAATATAAAATTATGACTTTATCACACATGAACACCCATGGGGTCTTCCGTGTCCAGTAATTGGTACTGAACAATATCGGTTTTTATTCCTTTATAAAATTTCATTAAGTAGGAAATATTAACGAGGTTAAGAATTCAGTCTCATGAAACTGGGTCACTTGGAAGTTATACACACGGTTTTATTATTGAAGAATTAAAAACCAAAAAAAAAAGTCAGTATAAATAACAACAGTAATTTTATCGAAGCAGTTAAAAAATAACCCTAGATTCAAAACAGATCATGCACATCTAGGAATATGAAATGATATCTTAATTTATTCTCGTGATGTCTGCAAACATGGTGGACCTAGCACTATAGAGATAAGTTCTATTAAACGTAGGATATCAAAGGGTATAAATATGTTTTTCTTTCTATTGGCTATGCAGTTCTTGAAATACACGTATTATATGGATGTATGTTTGTCATGGAATGTTAAAAAAAATAGCGAATGTATGCACAATACTAAACTAAACATGAAACAGCAAAATTAAATTAACCATACTGTTTATGATATGTGTATTCAGTCTGAATGAACTTTGGTAAACATTCCTCAGATTTTCCACGTGATCCAGAAAAATTAGAATGTTAATAACAATATATTTAAATTGAAGTTACTGTGCTAGGTACAACATGTGTCCTGGGTTAAATTAAATTCTAACTGATTGTAAATTTAGACATCTCAAATGATACAATTTTTAAAAACGGTGTCTTTATGTGTAAATATAAAACGACATGAACAAAGCAACTGCTACTATTACTATCTCAATAATAATTTTGTACTGATATCGTTGAAACTCAGTAAAGTCGTTTTTTCTGACATCTAGCTGTGTCAAAATAAACTCAAACTGCTATCATTTTAACGTAATGAGCGCTGCATGAGCAAAAAAACACAAAAGTTAAGTCATCCTACTAAGTACTGTTTGTTATCGTGTTTTATAACACGCTGAAAAACAGCTCCTTAAATATAATTTGTGATAAAATAGTCCCAAATTTTTATAGTAGGAACATTGCATAAGGTAAATAAATAAGGCATGTCAGTGTACTAAGAACTGTATGTTGACATGGTTAGTCAGACTTCTAGTGTGATCTATAAATGTTCAAATGTATATAATTTTAATGGTATGAACATGACATGAACTAACCACATACACGTCAAGTCGTCTTATTACGTAAACCGAATTTAAAAAAAAAATATCAAAAATGGTTTCTTATATATGTGAGGCGAACAAAAATATGGTTAAAAAAGTCTATTTTAAAAATACGAACCTGACATTTAAAAAACTAAAGTTAAATCACCTTACAAAGCACTATCTGTATACGGAGTTTGATGAAATTCTGACAAATTATTATTCAGATCTCCGGTGTTCTCGTGGCCGCTATTTTTACTATAGAAACACGGCATGAACAAATTACGTAAGTCACGTCAATTTACTAATGACTATACGTGTATCGAAATTAATGTCATTCTGGAAAATATTACCTTCAAATATCTCGCCTAGTAATGATTATTGTTTTAAATATGTTGTACATGGCGTGTACAAATGTCACATTACTAAATACCTAAAGTATTCTGCTACGTGATTCTACAGATATTTCCTATGATTAAAATATGGCCAAGTGACTATCATTTTGAAAACAAAACACGAACAGGGCAAGAACAAAAACATAAACGTAATGCAATTTTTTAAAGTACCAAGTTATTTGTGCACGGAATTTGTTGACATTACGGAATACGTTTTTCCGGTATTTCTTGTGTTTAAAAAAAGGTTCAAATTGTCGACTTTTAGAAAATATGAACATCACGTGCGCAAAGTTCATAAAAGTCTTGTCGCCTCACTATGTCATATATGTGTACCAAGTTTGATGAACGTCGGATAAACATTTCCTCAGACGTGCCATAGTATGCTCCAATATTATAATGGCTGCTACTTTGAAAATGAAAACCATGTGAGCTAAATACATTAAGTATTGCATCTTTCGAATTAGTATACATGCAACAATTTTTTAGATATCAGGAATAATAATTCCTCTGATGTCACGTAATGAACAAAACAAATGAAAGTAAGGTCGTCTTACTAAGTACTATAAGTGTTCTAAGTTTGAAGAGATTATAAAGTATGGTTGCTTAGTTTTCTAGTATGAACGTAATGCACTAAAATGTCCACTGTTTTGAAAATATTTAAATGGCGTGAAAGAATAGGCAAATCAGGATACTAAATACAATTAGTGTGTACCAAGTTTGATTAAATTCGGTCCACAGGCTCAAACGTTTTTAGGGCCACACCCACACGTACAGACACACAACAGACCCTAATTTATAGGGAACCAACAAAAAACACGTTTCTTTCAGGAACAAGCTAGATTTCCTACAACTGTACCTTTATTTCAATTCCGCAATTGGCCTTTGCTTTGTTTGTAGAGACCTAAAATTTTCATGTTTTCATTTATGCACAAGCTAGAATTCCAGAAACTGTAGGCTTGTATCACGTTCACAATTGGTCGCTGACTTACTCGACACTTCCTGGAAGTAGCTGAGCTAATAATTAAACTGTAACTGAATACAGGCCCATTTCACTGTCAGCGAGCAGCTAATAAACACCTGCTGTCTGCACCATTTTATATATTCTTGGAGGCTAGCCTGTAGGTCAGTGAATCCGCGAATTTTTACCGTCTTTACTAATTTATCAACAGAAAGCATGTTAAATAATATACGTTCAAAGAGCTAAGCAGTAAGCTCCATAGATTGTTATTAATCTCTGTAAACACAAAATTCACCGAGACGCGCCACCGACTTTGTCACGGTCACTTATTCATGTCACAACTGAAAATACATTTTTTTACCCTGTGCCTTTTTTACTGTGGTCCTATTCCCTGGCCTGGTCTCCTGCGATGCATCGTAAAACAGTATTACATGAAATTGTGCGTTTGAAAAAGTGCCGGGTGACCTACATTTGCACTTCACGGGTGAAAAAAAAAACACCAGAATGCATTGAGCGAGTCTCAGGGCATTATACAGAAGCTATGTGTTACTGCTGTCGTACTCTACACGTAACTTTACCCAGTTATGTATAAAGCGTGTGAGTTAACTGGAACGGAAAGTAGAAATTACCTGTGATGAAATGCCAATTATATAACGTTAACTCTAGGCTGAAAATGTGCTTTCTAAACACCTACTATATTTAGTTATTTTTCTCCCACTTGTTAGTACCTGCAATGGCATGCAAATAATGATAACTGCGTGCAAATTTTGTCGCTCAGGAAAGTTGTTTGCCTGAAATGATTATATAATTATGTTTACGTATGTATACATACATTTTTGTCTTTATGTTTGGTGAGTTGCTGTTCATGCCCCAGCAAAGGTTTCTGACGTGGAATATATCGGTATAGAGGGTGGTGACAAAACGCAAGGAGCAGTACAGGATACCCACACATTTTGTGAAATTTACTTCTAAAATGTTTATTATTGATCCTTAACATCATGTTGTACCATTCAGATTTTTCGGGGAAAAAAATTAGAAAATTTTTATTAGAAAATTTAAAATATACCGTTACTTGTGACTTAAAATATTAATATTATTATAATTCAATTATAAATATATATGAAGGTTGAACTGCCAAAAGGATTTAAAAAAAAAAAAACCTCATTAGGATTTTTTAAATTTTTGAATTTGAAAAGACATTGAAATTAGAAATACATATTTTTACGAAACATTTTAGATAATTTGGAGACTAAACATTTGCAGAAGTCAAAGAGGCATTAAATTTAAAAACACGTGAATTAAGTTGCGATCAATAGCCAGTAAAATATAAAAATGTTGGTTACAATACAAGGTGGAACACGTATATAATTACCCACAATTTTGTGAAAATGGTAAGAAGTTATTACCGAAATAAAAACGAACAACACTCACCGCACGTTATTTAAATCTCTGGTAATGTTTGTAGTTTTAGCAAGCTTAGATAAATAGCAAACGTTAGAAATTATAAGTAGACGGGTCATTTAAGGACGTTGGACCCGTAAAAATTCAAAATTTCATATTTGTGCCAAACTTTTACACATTAGATAACATGTAATTTCCCTGAATAAAAAAAAATTAGGGCCCATAGTTTTAGCATAATCACCTATCAAAGTCACAAAATGGCAGTTGCGGTGTAGCCAAAATAATAAAAAATAATGAACTTGCAGAAACAAGATAATTCATATCGATACTTAATTATGTGAACTACTTCAAGACACTTTTGTAAACACAAAGCGATATATTTTTGAATTTTTTAAAAATTTATGAAAATGAGTAAATATTTGCATAACTTTGGTTTTCGGCTACTACTGAAATATTCAAAACTAACTTTCGTCAAACAAGTCATGATATGCATTGATACACTGACTTTCAGTTCCAGTAATTTTAAATTCATTAATTAATTACTTTTTTTTTATTTTGGCTGCACCGCAATGGCCATTTCGTGACTTTGATGAGTGATTTTGCAAAAACTATGGGGCCTAATATTTTTTATTTGGGGAAATGACGTGTTATCTGATGTGCAAAAGTTGAACGGTGTTTGGCACAAATATATATACATATAAAGAAATTTTACGGGTCCAACGCCTTTAATTTCACGCCATAACAAACAATAACAATTATTATGTAATTAGCGTACTTCCATCGGAGAATCTCGCATAAGAAATAAAAACACAATATATATATATATATATATATATATATATATATATATATATATATATATATATATTTGCTAGTAATTCAGCTAAATCGACTTTTTTTTCAGTCAGATACAACGGATGTTTTAAAAATATTGTCTTGTCACTTAATGGTTATTGTCAAATATAAGTAAATGTCATGATAAGAAATTTATTATTCTAGTAATTTCAATTTGTCGAGACAGTGCGATTTTTTATTTTAGTGAAATTAAGTAAATCAGAAAATATTATATCATAAAACAATCAGGAATGGACCTCATTGTAATCCAATAAGTTTGCAATACTTTATCATCAATCACTGGCTTTTAACGAAAGTAAAATTTCTAATTTCAAAAACTCATCACCGTACAATCTTAAACTGAAAATTCCGTGCTAAAATGACAGAGTAGAAAAAATTAAATCACTGCTTTGATAATTATTAGCGTAGACTATAAGGAAATTTCTGCTGATATTTTTGTAACAAGGTATGTAGTATGTATAAACTTTTAAGTTCGCTTTTACACAATTTTCTGTCAAAATATTATAGTGTATTAAAAAATTAGGTTTTCTTTAAAAGTAAATTGCTGATAAAAGTGCGTAATACATAATGTCAGGGACTATAAACTGGTTTACATGTATTTATTACAGTAAACTATACTTACAAAAACAGTCAGCATCTATTTAAATAGTTTTGTTATTAATGTATGTTAGACATAAAAGATTAAGAGGAAAAATTTGCATCATATTATAATCTTAGACCAACGTCAACCTGTTTAATTAAAACGTATAATATTTAATGCCGTCATATAACTGTAGCTTTTGAGAGCTATGTCTAACTTGGAGGCCTGGAGCGGGCAAAGATACGGAGGCCTGGGCAGTCGGCCACCTTAAGGTCTCGCTCTTTAGTTTTGTAGTGGTTTCAAAAATATTTTTTAACGCATATTAATGCCCTATATCAAAAATTCATTCTTACAGTTTAACACTTACATATCATCGTTTGTATGTGAATTGTTTTAGTGCATTACACGAAACGGATTTTTAAATTTTTGCTCCTGAAATATCACATATTTTGTTGTCAAAATAAGCAAAATTGAAGCAAAATAACTTTCTGCTAGCAAATGGTTCATTATTTTAAAAACCGCTGTAACATAACATTGCTCTCTCCACTTTTACTCTCTGTAATATCTCCAAATAAAAACTTTAACTTGGGCAGATATAGTTTACCAATTATTTTACTAGTGTATGAGCCCTGGGTTGTACGACTTGGTAAAATAAAAATAATTGAAACAATTATGATAAACTGAGAGAAAACAAGTGGTGTGAAAAGAACCAAATTTATTACATATAACCTTAAAAGAATATTAGTAGGGCTCATAAAGAAACATAAATTGGATCATCAATAAGATTCCGTAATGCATTATTGTAAAAAAAAATCTGTGACTTTGCATGTATGAGAGACTATAACTTAAGATATGGAAACAAATTTTAGTACTAATTAAATATTTGCTTTCCTAGACTCTTACTAGATTGTGAAATTGTATTAGAATAAAAATTGAAAATTAAATGTTGGATGTTAGTTCAATGTGATGAGTCAAAGAAAAATATAAACTTATTATTTCCTCCACAATATTAGCTAGAATGGTAAGGTAACGTTTCCTTCAAACTTCTTTACTTTGTGGCAATATAATTTAGAGTAATTCTTCTGTTCGTTTTTAAGAAATACTGCAAAAATTGTGAGGATTCAGCTTGAGACATCTTATCCAGAGTATTCGTGGGGTTAAAATTTTTGCACTACTTTAAGAAAAATTAATATCCTCAAAATTTAAATTTGAGCAAAGTTGTCCACAATTTCGAAACTATTTCATGGTTTGGAATTTTTTTCTTGTCGTTGCGGGAGGGCTGGGACTGCTTACCGTTGAAGTCTCCACCGTGAAGAAAGAAATTTCGAAAACTCTCTTGAGTTTCGAAAATATAAAAGAATATTGGTATCACGGGAAACGTGGTACTCCACGTCGTACAATTCTTCTCCCAGTTGGCCAGTAAGAGGTAATGCTAGGCTAGGATTCGCCCAACATATTTCCTGGAAGACGTAAACGAGAAGGCCTGGATATCTTCTACCCTTCAGTCGTAGAAAACATTTCCCCGCTGTTTTCCAACAGGAACAAATGCAGCGCCAGGTCTCGTAGATTCTCTTCAAAAGGAATTATAAGGCAAAAAAGGTCGTCTCGAGGCATAATCTTACTCGAGAAAGTCTTCGTAGCCGGACCTCTACGAAGATTTTTCTTCCATTTTCTTCCCTTCGACGTTCTATATTAAAAAAATTTTCTTTCTTGTTGATTCCAAAGTGACGGCAAAAATTCTGCTTCAAGAAACGCAGTGAACATGGAAGTTATTCTTTCTACTAGCAAAAATCGATTAATGTGTGGTCTGCAAATGATCAGATTTTTAAATCAAATTACGTTTTTTCCTAGTAAGAGCCATTACAAAATTGTATGATTATTAAAACCTTTCCTGAAAATATACCATACATTTAACAAACATAAAAATTTAAATTAACACTAGTCACAGAAAAAATATTACTGCCATAGCACAATTATTTATTTAAACATTTACATTACCTGAATGTCAAAGACATAAAAAAATTCTAAGCAATATCTGTGCATAGACAATATGTGTATGTTACAGATAGCCCCCTACCAGACTATGAAACTTTTAGTTACAATTTTTTTTTAATTGTAAAAGTCTTCAGTAGGTGATATTTAAACTATTGCAAATGAATATTATGTTTCAATTTTTCAAAAATAACAAACAATAAAATATTTAACTCTCTTATACAATATTGGTGTAAAGCGACAATAATATTTGCACTGGAATTGAAAGTTCCTTGCTTTGTATACAGGACTGTGTGTATATAAAGTTTCAATTGCTTTCAATTGTTTTTTTCAACACAAACAAAAAAATAGTAAATTGTTTACACCATGTAAATATTTACAATTAACATTCCCGTTTTATGTGATTTCAATATTACCTTAACTTCTGTTAAGCAAGTTTTCCCTGAGAATAAATCTGAAATTTCAGTTCACACATAAAATACATATTACCCTTTTAAAATATTAAAACTAATACATTTCATTTTTTTCTCCCTTTTAATTACTCAAGGTAAATGTCTTTAACTATCGATTAATGTGTGGTCTGCAAATGATCAGATTTTTAAATCAAATTACGTTTTTTCCTAGTAGAAAGAATAATTTCCATGTTCACTGCGTTTCTTGAAGCAGAATTTTTACCTTCACTTTGGAATCAACAAGAAAGAAAATTTTTTAATATAGAACGTCGAAGGGAAGAAAATGGAAGGAAAAATCTACGTAGAGGTCCGGCTACGAAGACTTTCTCGAGTAAGACTATGCCTCGAGACGATTTTTTTCCCCTTATAATTCCTTTTGAAGAGAATCTACGAGGCTTGGCGCTGCATTTGTTCCTATTGGAAAGCAGCGGGGAAATGTTTTCTACGACTGAAGAGTAGAAGATATCCAGGCCTTCTCGTTTACGTCTTCTAGGAAATATGTAGGACGAATTCCAAGCCTGGCATTACCTCTTACTGGCCAACTGGGAGAAGAATTGTACGACGTGGAGTACCACGTTTCCCGTGATACCAATGTTCTTTTATATTTTCGAAACTCAGGAGAGTTTTCGAAATTTCTTTCTTCACGGTGGAGACTTCAACGGTAAGCAGTCCCAGCCCTCCCGCAACGACAAGAAATAGATTCCAAACCATGAAATAGTTTCGAAATTGTGGACAACTTTGCTCAAATTTAAATTTTGAGGATATTAATTTTTCTTAAAGTAGTGCAAAAATTTTAACCCCACGAATACTCTGGATAAGATGTCTCAAACTGAATCCTCACAATTTTTGCAGTATTTCCTAAAAACGAACAGAAGAATTACTCTAAATTATATTGCCACAATGTAAAGAAGTTTTGAAAGAAACATTACCCTACCATTTCAGCTAATATTGTGGAGAAAAAAAACGTTTATAATTTTCTTTGACTTATCACACTGAACTAACATCCAACATTTAATTTTCAATTTTATTCTAATACAAATTCACAATCTAGTAGGAGTCTAGGAAAGCAAATATTTAATTAGTACTAAAATTTGTTTCCATATCTTAAATTATAGTCTCTCATAATTGCAACGTCACTGATTATTTTTTTTACAATAATGCGTTACGGAATCTTATTGATGATCCAATTTATGTTTCTTTATGAGCCCTACTAATATTATTTTAAGGTTATATGTAATAAATTTGGTTCTTTTCACACCACTTGTTTTCTCTCAGTTTATCATAATTGTTTCAATTATTTTTATTTTACCAACTCGTACAACCCATGGCTCATACACTAGTAAAATAATTGGTAAGCTATATCTGCCCAAGTTAAAGTTTTTATTTGGAGATATTACACAGAGTAAAAGTGGAGAGAGCAAGGTTATGTTATCTAACGTAGATTTTTCCTTCCATTTTCTTCCCTTCGAAGTTCTATATTAAAAAAATTTTCTTTCTTGTTGATTCCAAAGTGAAGGTAAAAATTCTGCTTCAAGAAACGCAGTGAACATGGAAGTTATTCTTTCTACTAGCAAAAATCGATTAATGTGTGGTCTGCAAATGATCAGATTTTTAAATCAAATTACGTTTTTTTTCTAGTAAGAGCCTTTACTAAATTGTATGATTATTAAAACCTCTCCTGAAAATATACCATACATTTAACAAACATAAAAATTTTAATTAACACTAGTCACAGAAAAAATATTACTACCATAGCACAATTACTTATTTAAACATTTACATTACCTGAATGTCAAAGACATAAAAAAATTCTAAGCAATATCTGTGCATAGACAATATGTGTATGTTACACCGCTCTGGAAAAATTGTGTATCGTATGACTGTACACGGTCTCAAATTTTTTCAAAGCATTTGGTTAAAAAATTGCAATTGTTTGAAATAAATGAAAAACCATAGGTATGGAAAGACAAGACGTCGAACAAACGACTGGAATGTTCAATTGTCGTTAAAACCTGAGTTACTCATCATAATTCGATAAGATTTTTTTGCTAAGTTGATATTTTATTTACGGACGTCTGTTTATACAGCACTAGGCGGAAGTGTGTTTTTCTTTTGAGTAAAAAATCAAAAAACAGTTTTAGAAAAATAAATGCTTCATGCCATTAAAAATGGAAAATTTTTCAATTTTTTTTTAATGTGATAATATTTGTGCCTCTATAATAACAGAATTTCAAAAATACACGCGTTTTGATTTGGGAATAATTTCAGCATCCATAAAGCTCTGCGCGAGAGATTTTGGGGTTTAGTAAAATACTAATATAGCTATTATTCAAGCAAGTCGACAAGCTTATAAGTAATCTAAACATATTCGTCTTTAAATAATCGTAACAGTAGAATGACAGATATAAATTCCAGACATTTCAGTCATTTTTTAAATACTCGACAAACACAATTAAATAACTTGACGTTGAGTTGCATAGATTAACTTTATTAGTTTCGGTTGTTGCAGAATGACGTGACAAACAAACTAAATCCTCTGTAAAATGTTACTTCACAATCAATCTGGGTTGCAAACAATAATTAAAACTCGCCATTGTTACATTGTTACCATTTAAATAATTGAACACTGTACACATAATTTACTTAACTGGCCAACTAAAGAAACCTAAGACATATTTGAAGATTATTTTCAATAATTAAACATATACTCAGAAAACGTATAAATAGTATTTAAAGTGTTTAGGGAATTAAAATAATAATTAAATTCTAAACGTACTGACAGTGAAAAATTAAACTACCGATACTATTAGTATTGAAAAATCGCATTTTAATATGTAAAATTCCACTACAGCCAAAAGACCCAGCAAGAGTGGACTTACATTTTATTAAAATCGTAAAATAAATATTAAATATTAATAATAAATTTAAATTCTTCATAAAATACAATAGCTCTGTAAGGGTTCCCATTTTTAAATAATAATAAAAGAATAAAAGAACGAAGAAAGCTTTTGACTCTGGGGGGTAAAACTTATTATTAAAAATTCGTTAATACTTCTAACAGAAAACAAATTAAAGATGCCTGGCTCAGAAATGTAACACTTTTGTAAAAATCAAATACTTAAAACAATGTCTTATTAATTTCAGATTTTTTTTAGTATAAATAACGCGAAATAAAAATTCAAGACTTTAATAATACCATCCTCCTGAACAATAGCGAACAACATAAAGCTAAAGGTAGATCATTGAATTATTAAAAACAGCAAGGTAGTATAATTACTGCCACCTGTCCTTCCGCTACCTTTAAGACGCAGTCAACCGAGGAACACTATATATATATATATATTTACACGACTGAATAGAACAACGTATTGTTATACAAAAGTGCATATAAGGCCATGATATTTCATTCATTTTTAAAAATTGCAAATAACTCTTATATTTTTTAAGCATTTCCTTTGAAAAAATTTGAGACTGTGTACAGTCATACGAAGCACAATTTTGCAAGAACATTTTTAAAAATATTGCACCGTTTGCTAGCAAAATAATATATTTTTTGCTTTATTTCGGCTTATTTGACAACATAATATGTGATATTTGAGGAGCAAAAATCTAAAAATCCGTTTCGTGTACTGCAACAGAAAAATTCAGGTACAAACGATAATATATAAGTGTTAAAACTGTAAGAATGAATCTTTGATACATGTCTTAATTTCGGTTAAAAAATAAATTTTCGAAACCACTGCAAAACTAAATAGCGAGGCCTCAACTCTCCTCTCTGGCACAATACAGAACAACCAATCAGAGGCGGATCTAGGATTTCCTTCGCTCGGGGCAAGAATTACGATTGCTCCCTTCCCCCTCATTCCCCGCTCACTTTATCATTAGTCATATTAACCCAACAGTAATAAACGTATCTTGCATACGTTGTTTTGCGCTTCCGTAAATAGTTGCATAAAATTGTAGTAGAAATACGTAAACCCTGTACCTACTATCTACCATTAGCTGAGTTTCAAGTGTGAATTTTAATTATAAATATTGTATTTATAACGTTATATGGTGTTAATGTAAGTAAAAAACCAAAATACTAAACTACTAAAAGTCTAAATATTGGTAGATAGTGTATCTTTTTTTACACTCATTTACATTTAATTCCCAAATAAAACTTTTCGGTATCACCAGCGACACCGAATTGAATACATAAGAAACGTTTATGGGGACAATGACGTCAAATTGGACTGTCCAAAGATAAGACATACATACAGGGAATAAAATGTCAAACACCAGAGATATCATTTTGCCGTAAAGGTCCAAAATATTGTGATTTAATTTTACTTGTGAACACAACATCACAGTTGAAGTGAAGGGCTGTATAATAGGTCAATTTGGCTATATCTTCTCACATACTATGACATAGTGGACCAACAGTGATATTACTGACCACGTTACTGATTTACTGCTTCAGGATGATGGATGCGTAAACACCTGAATACTAACTAAAGGATTTCGACACTAAAGACGATGAAAATTTGTCAACTATATTATTAATACAAGCTACCAATTGACCATTGACATATTGACGTATTTTTCGTTTCATAATATTTTTACGTAAGATCAGAGGTAAATAGTGATTGAAAGAGTCGAAATTTGTTGTAAATAATTTTTTCACTATTTCGTAGACCCAATGAAATATTGAGTTTTAATATACTCTGAAAAAGTGAGTTGAAGTGTTATGAACATTGAAAGAACTGTGCAGTGAAAGTACGTGATTAGATTTGGAAAACTGGAAAACTATTTTGATTTTCTTTAGTCTCATCGTTGTATCGCATGTTGTTTTCTGTTTTTTTTATTTGTACAAATATGCATAGAAATCGAACAGCAAGGCTATAATTTCTACAATGTTTTCCTAGGGAAAGCGATGTAACGTGCTCGTCGACTGCAATCGGCACTGTATATAATTTACTGAAAGAGAAGGTATCTTACAGGTAGCGAGAGAAATTCTCAAACAATTACCAAAACCATGCATATTTAAAATATTCATTAAGTCCTATGAAAGACTTGGGAGATGGACGAGAATTAAGCACTCAAGTGATAGAGGTGAGAAGTAGTCTGTTGTTGTAGAGATAGAAGCACGACCTGGTGAAGAAGCTAACGAGCTAACGACGAGACCAACTCGAGTCACGAGAATGCTTGGAATAAATAATAAACCTTCTTGAACTCAGGTAACTACCTAAACTAGTCGCGTAATTTGTACACCGCGGTGACTTGGCAAGTCAACAAACTTCAGTTCAACTTTGGAGCGCAGTACGGCGTGGGAAACTCCAAGATATTCCCTCGCTTAACTGTCTCAGATATTCGATGAGAAAAAAAACTTCCTTAAATTCAGTCTCTCAAACAAAACTGCACTGAAAGAAAAATTTTGTGGGAAGTCTTCCCTGCAATTTTTTTGTAGTAACCACAAACCAATCTTTTGGTGGTCACAATATTTTAGTGGTGACAGCAAATATTTTTGTGGTGATCACAAAATAAATGTTTGCAGGGTGAATACTAACAAAACATTTAGTTAAAGCCTCAAAATATTTTTCCCCGTGTGCGTTGTTAAGGGCGGAGTTCGCTTCTGTTTTCAACGTATTTTTTTATATGTTTGTACCAGATATATATTTCCTTGTATTAGACATAAATTGTGAGTAAATCTTCCTTTTAGAAAATTTGTGTATCTCTAATAGTTTTTACGTAATGACACGTAAACGTCAAAATTTGCACTTTACGGTTTTATGTACGCCACTAAAACCAGCTGACATAAAAAACTGAAAAAATTCACAGTATATAATATTATTGTATGTTATAAATTGACACACGTAAAAACTAAAAATTAAATATTTTTGTATTTTTAAAATAATTCTATTTTTTTTTTGGAAAATTAAAAAATGTTAACAATTCTTAAAAATACAAATATGTTACATATATAATTTAAGTGCAAACTTTGACGTTTACGAGTCATTACGCAAAAACTATAAGAGGTACAAATTTTCTAAGAAGACGATTTATTCGCAATTCATATCTAAAATAAGAAAATTAACATCTGGTAAAAATATAAAAATATAAAATGACGTTGAAAACTGAGGTGACCCGTGCCCGTAAACGCGTTTCGTACTGACCTCTGGCCTTGTGATGATTCTTATCAATTTTTTTAAGATATTGACCTTAAAATTTTCCGTTGTGTGTTCAGATTTCCACCGGCCGGCGCATAAGCCTCATAAAGCGAAAACATTAAGGGCGTTCGTCCCATAAAATGTAATTTTTTTATATTTGTGCCAAATATTGTTCAACTTTTGCACATCAGATAACACGTAATTTCCCCAAATAAAAAAAAATAGGCCTCATAGTTTTTGCATAATCACTCATCAAAGTCACTAAATGACCATTGCGGTGTAGCCAAAATCAAAAAAGCCATTAACTAATGAATTAAAAATTACAGGAACTGAACGTCAGCGTTTCAATGCATTTTATGACGTGTTTGACAAAAATTAATTTTTAAAATTTCAGTAGTAGCTAAAGTCAAAGTTACGCAAAAATTTACTCATTTTCATCAATTAAAAAAAAAATACAAAATTGTAATGCTTTGTGTTTACAAAAGTGTCTTGAAATAGCTCACACCATTAAGTATAAAATATGAATTATCTTGTTCCTACAAGTTAAATACTATTTATTATTTTGGCTACACCGCAACTGCCATTTTGACACTTTGATAGGTGATTATGCTAAAACTATGGAAACTATTTTCTTTTTTGGAAATAACATGTTATCTGGTGCGTAAAAGTTGAACAGTGTTTGGCAAAAATATAAAATTTTGAACTTTTACGGGTCCAACGTCCTTAAGGTATACTGATACATACTCATTACTTGCCTAATCGACCAAATCGCCCATCACACACAAATGAAGTGAATATTTTCTAAGGCCGTCCACCTGAACGTGACAGCGCGCTTATAGACATAACATATATTACGTCTGTGTGACAACAACTTCCACGGTTTATAAATGGAAAACTGTGCAGATAAAAAATTCTTATATACGTTAGTATGTAAGAACTCCTATGTTGAAAATGAAACATACCTTTGAAATGAAAACATATGTACCGTTTTCATGTTAGCCTACTTCGCCTAAAGATAGACTATTCAATAGTTTTTTAACTAACCGAAACCGATGTTACTTTCACCCTTCGCGGGTTTATTTTGACACATAAATTATATTCTATTTGGGTTATTTTTCATGAATAAATATATAACTGGAGACGATTGCTTAAAAAATCCCATTTGCACATCCAGTTAGAGTTTGAAACATTCTTTACTTAAACTGCACAAATACCAAAACTTTTCAGTGGACCACAATTAATCCACAAGGTGAAAGTAACCTCGGTTTACGTATGTGTCTTGAACCGAACATCTGCAACGCAATTCATGCGCCAACAGAGCCAAGCTCCTAATAACTTAATTTTTAACCCCAGACGCAAAAATAAGGGTGTTATAAGTTTGAAGTGCCTGTCTCTGGCATCGTAGCTCCTAAATGAATTGATCGATTTTGATGCGTTTTATTATTGTTTGAAAGCGGGCGTTTGCTGATCGTCAGCTCGATTCTAGTTTTTGAATGTGCTCAATATCTACTGTTCTAATAGATCCGAAATTGCTGCAGCATCATCTGGAATTTGCAGGATTCCCAACTCATCAATTTACTGTCGGTTTTTTTTTTTTTTAATATTTTTAATTTAAGTTGTGCTTTCTTACGTTAGACTTCCCAGTTATAACAAAGGACGAAACCATGGTATCGAGCGTCGTATACACGTACCGCGTGTAGATCTCACGACTTTGTTGCTTTTGTGTGAATGCTGAGCCAGGACAGAGAAACAAGCGCCCTGGGTGATCCTACAATCCTCGTCGTTCCCTAAAGACCTCACACAGTGTAACGTACTGCCAAGAGAAGAGACGATTTAGACGTGAAGGGATCTACCAGTCTAGTGCGGCCCGGATTACGGTCTACATACTGAAGCCTATTGTGAGCTTGGATCTGAACCTGCTGATACAATACCTTCGGCTTACCTATTTGTCAACGAAGCATATTATCATTCGTATAGACCGCCCACGGTAAATGGAGGACTTTTAAAGGCTATTTTAACTGGCGTAAGAAAAACATTTAAGAAAACCCTCAAAAAGCTCAATTTACCAATAAATAACTTGTACAGACTGTGCACGTTGAAGTGAGTAGGCCTACTGCTTAAATTATTCTTTCGGCTCTTTTGCAATAATCTGTAGTATCTTTGACCTGAAAACTTCCCTGGAACGAAAAACCAGTGGAAACGTTTCACCAATCACAAAATAATTAACATATTTGGCCCAAATAAAATATAGTTTTTGGATATTAAACGTGATGGGAAAGCGCTCTGTTTAAAATGAACAGACTATAGCAAAATTCAAGTGTGAGGAGTTGCGCTCTTCATTTCAAACGTATTATATTCCTTAATATATTATGGGACATTTTTTCAGGAATTTTTATTTATAATGTTGCGGGTCTGAATTAATAAATCACGCTGACTATTTAAGTTGGATATTTCCAGTAATGGTTCCTATGTGTCTTCTTGTTATTTCGGCTCCTGTGTGTAAAATAAGTTTCCCCAAGTTTCCCTGCAGAACCAATTATAACCTATTGACGGTAAATCACAACGTGGTTAACTTGTGGCAATCAAGCCGACCTGATCACGTGACCGAGAAATCTTCATTATTTAACAACTTCGTTAAAAGTATTTTAAGTTCCTAACCCATACAACATTTGTAGAGATGGTGAAATTTCGCGAATTCAATGACCTGCATGTTATAATCAAATATCCTATGCATACTCAAGTCTCAACTATTTGTCCACTAACTGCTACTCAGTAGAACAGCAGAAAACGAACGATTAGACAGGGCTTGGGTACGCATAGGATATTTGATTCTAACATGCAGGTCATTGGATTTTCGACATTTAACCATCTCTGTCCAAACATATGCTATACTAACCATGACTCTGCTTGCAAACAGGGCAAATGTTGAGCATTGTTACAATACGGGTCTGCAAATATCGGTTCATATTTGACTTTTACCTAAACCTTTGTTGTTGAAACGCTACCATGTATGTTAAGGGAATAATTTTTGATATCCCTCCTTTTTTAACATTTCTGTACAGAGATGTGATAATTTCACAAATAATGTTTTACATGACTGGTTATCAGTACCAGATTTTTTTCATGAACAAACGAAACCTGCAAACACATATGAATCCGGGTTTCTTCTCGACTAGCCTCAAAGTTATTATATTTTCTCTCACAAAAGTACCTCTACCCTCTCTCTCAAAATCTGGAAATCGGAACACGCCGTTTCTTCTAAGCCATACTATTGCGACTGTCACTTTAGAATTGCTTAGTTGCAGTTGTTTATTTCCAAACTCAATAATGAACCGTACAATTAACACACGGCATCATTATTTCTATATTGTTTTAATTTAGACCGTTTCCAATTTATATTGGCGCCGCGGTGGCCGAATGGTCCGGTCATTCGCCTCCCACCAAGGCGATCCGGGCTCGATACCTGGCGGAGTCGGTCCTCGGATTATCACATGTGGGAATCAAGCCAGACGATGCCGCTGGTCGATGAGTTTACTCGGAAATTCACCGTTTCCCTCGTCTTCTCATTTCCGCGTTGCTCCGTACTCACTTCATGACACCATTCACAAATGCTAAAGACCTCGATGTTGAGCGCTCACAAAAAAAAAAATCTCTCTCAGTACATTGTACATTGCAAGTCGACAGCATCTGCGGAACACCTGAGGCTATTAAGTCAGGGTAAGAGTGCGGCGGTTCGCCATTGCCTTCCGTAGGGATAGGAGCTAAGATTCCACTCTACCCCTGATGTACAAATTCTTTGTTTTAAAACTGCAATATTTGTTTTAGAGCATAAATAAAAATGTTTCTTTAAAGTACCAATTGAATATATGTATCCTTTAACATTTCTGCCCTAAAATTGCCTTTAAAGCATAAAAAAATTAGGGCAGAAATGTTAAAATTCACATACATAAATTATTTCTTCAAACAAACTTTTTAAATTATACTCTAATACAAATATTAAGGCCTACGGCTTTAAAACAAAGAATTTGTACATCAGGTGTACAGTGGAATCTTAAGGGATACACACAACACATAATCCTGAACTCTGGGAGGTAGCATTCATCTACGTTTCTCCGACCTGGAGTTAAACCCAAGACCCTTGGCCAGCCAGCCACAGGCTCTAACCAATGAGCCATGCGGTTGGAAATTTCTCAAACAAGCAGCGTTATAAATGTTCAAATATATTTGCAGAGATATGTAATTAACTACACTGTTTTAGGAAGTATCTAACTCAAACGCAATATGGGACAGTAACCATACTTCCGCCTTGTAAATATGTAACCTTTTACACTGGTTACAATATAAATATTTTAATTTAGCATATTTTTGACATAAAAGTTTAGGATTGCTACCATAGATATCTGAAAAACTATTCTACTATACGCACAAGTGGCAAATTTACAAACTATTTTTAGAGTGTAAACAATGTTGATTTCTTAAATAGGCCAGTCTTACTTAGCGACTAAACTGAGTATTAATTTCCTGCTAACCTGGAAGCAAGATGGGCCACTTTTCCCCACGAAACATATCAATATATATTTCTCTTCCAGTCATTTTATGTGTGTGGGTTATTTACCGCTTTCTGTCTGTGTTTCCCTGACGGACTGCATTAGCCAAGCTGCTTAGAGTATCTGCTTTTGTCAAGTTACAATGGACTGTCGCACAACGTATATGCCTTCTGCATTCAAAAGCTCTGTACAGGTAACACGTTTGTGAGTTACTTTATAAATAGGCAAATTTAAAATTTATGTTGTCACCGGATATGTTTAATTATTTATAACTAGCGAGTGATACGTGTTGAATTTTTTTCCTGAGAAATGAAAATTTATTTACAGGAAAAATAATTAAAATACAAAACATCTGCGTCAGTATTATTATTATTATTATTATTATTATTATTATTATTATTATTATTATTATTATTATTATTATGTCGTTTATATGTTTTTCTTTCTTTGTATATGTTTCAGTACCACCTGTTAAAGGTTTATCTATTGATAAGTATTTAAATAAATTAATTAAATTATTTATTTATAGTTAATTTTTCGCATTGTAATATCCAATTATAACCAATATTGATGCACCTACCTAATACACACATCAAAACAAATATATTGCATCACCTGGTGGAATGAGTTTAACTGATCGACTGTCGTACGCCCTTTGTCTAATAGGCCCTGCTAACGTATGGTAGTTTACATCTTTGGGCAGGTTTACTGACATCTAGGAACAGTCAAAGGAACTGTGTCCTTGACTCAATATAACTAGGGACATGAAAATTTCACGAAGACAATGACCTGCATATTAGAATCCATTGTACTATGCATACTCAAGCCCCGTGTATTCGTTCATTGTCTGTTGTTCCACTGAGTAGCAGCTAGTGGACAAATGGTCGGGGCTTGAATATGCATAGGATAGTTGTTTCTAACATTCAGGTCATTGAATTCGCGAAATTTCCCTGCCACTAAACATAACCATTCAGCGTCATTGTTCAACCGATCTTGGAAGCGAGTGATGGAATATTTTTGTGGTGTCTGTATAATCGAAAGATAACTATTTTTGTATCATCAACATCTTTGCGGATTGCTGTGACTGGCCTCTATCTCGGATATTGCTTCGGCCAAAGTCCCTGCTTGTGAAACACCGTGTACGGCAGAGCCAAAACTTCACAACAAACAGGTAGCACGCGCGTGTCTGGGGTGTGAATCCCTCGTCCTGGCTGCCTGTTTGATCTCCCGCTAATTTAATTTAGTCCACGTGACTTAATAACAAGCCCTCGCCCTCCCCTACAAACGCTACTTCCCAGGACTCGGGCAGAAAATTAGCCATCGGAGTTAATTAAAAAACAAGCGAACTGCAACAGCACACGTTCGCTCTCAGAGAGCTAGCCAGCTGGGCTGAATCAATGGGTGGGACACAATCTGCCCGTATACCGTGTCTTGTCCATGTGCAACCTGTGTCATGTTTAAAAAGGGTCGTAAGTTAAAGTGAACTAATATTACATAAATAAGCGGTCAAACTAGCACTGCTTATTTAGTGTTTCTGTTGGATGATGCCATTATTCTTTCAGGAGCAAGGTTTTTAACAATTCTAATTTCGTTTGTAAATGGCAGACAGGTGAGTTAATTAATTATTCTCAAAGGTAGGCCTATACTTCTCACTTAAAATTTTATATTCTTGAAGATTGGTTTTTGTGGAAAAAATTAGCTTTTGTACATTAATGAAGTACTTCCATCACTTCTTGAAAACTGATGAAGACATTATTTGAATATGTAAATTTACATTAAAAATAAGAATGTATCCTGATAACTAATAAGCCTTCTTTCCTCAGTGAGGGTGCTAGATTATCCAGGAAGGACAAATTAGTCGTGAAGATCTGAGAATATTTGTATAACTCTTGCTAACGCCAAGCACGGAAGACTTAACAAAAATTACGACTGGTTCATTTAAGTTTCGATTTAAAGTGTCTAAAATTAAATTTGGCACCTATATGTTGAAAAGAACTCAAAACGTAATATATCAAATTATGCTTTCATGGCATGGTACCTACAGAATAAGGGGTGCACGTTTTTAAATATACGATGAAATTTATAATAAATATTTGACAAAATTTTAGTTCAATCAAAAATTCCCTAAGGACTGCAATTTAAATAGTTTATGGTATTAACCAAATTCAAGTCTTCGTACCAAGTACTACTTAAGTATCACGGTTGACGAAATTCGTTTACAAGGTTCCTTTAGATAATTCATATGTAATGGTCAAATGGTTAACATTCTGATAGTATACAAACACAGCTTTAAAAGCATCCACAAGAAAAAAATGTCAATGTCTTAACTTCTAAGCGTGTACCGCAAGTTAAACAAATTATAATGGTTTATACTTCTGATATCTCATGTGGTTAAAAAATAACGTTATTATGGCCTACATTGTAAAACAATGAACCTGTCAGGACAAATACATAAAAACCGTACTAAATTCTATGCGAATACAGCGTTTGATTAAATTCTGTGAAATGGTTCTACATATGTCTTGTATGATCAAAAATGTTGAGATAACGATCACTAAAAAAATAAATAAAAAGTAAAAGCTCAGCATGAAAAAAATACATAAAAGTCAAATCACCTTTCTAAGAACCGTACAGACTGTTGGCAAATTGCATGCTAATGTTTTAGGGGGGGTGAATCTTTACATCGAGAGAATTACAAGTTGTCACATGTACACACTCCCCACATGCACTATTTCTGCACTAAATGTCACAGTTCACGATGTATAGTGCATGAGTGCTGGCTGGATCGTATTATTGTAGAACGTCATGGAAGCTAATATTGGCAACTACGTACCAGATGAGACGTATTTAATTGGTGTAGAATTCCACAGTTACACAATACAGCCAACGCGCCATACACTTTAAGCCGTGAAACCTGTAATACTGTAACTGTACGGTTACAGCTGTTCACGTGTCAAAAATGCATATATTTATGTTTGCACGACATAGTTTTGATTTTATAGTCGTTACTTGTGACTACATTTTCCACTTGTAAATTTTTTTTTAGCTCTCGCAGTTTTTCCGTAGCAGCATGCTAAAGTCAGAATTCGCAAGTTACGGGAACATAATAATGACAAAAACCAAGTGTCCTACTCGAATGAAATAATTTACACTGAAATAAGATATTATAGGTATTATTCTTAAATATTTTAAAACACACAACAGTCCTTTTGAATTTTTTTTAAATTGTCCATAAACAAATTAAATTGTCACAATTTTCGGATTTTTTTCAGTACGAAGGAATCTCGTTGTGTGTTTTTAAATATTATAGCATATTTCTATTATTTCTAATTTCATTGTAAATTATTTCATTAGAGTAAGACACTTGGATTTGGTTATTACCATGTTCCCATAACTTGCAATTTTTTACTTTGTCATGTCAATATGAGAAAACTACGCGAGTTGAACATGTTTACAAGTGGAAAATGTAGTTACAAGTAACGTCTATTAGGCAATCACTACGTCGTGTAAATATAAAATTATGAATTTTTGCTACGTGAACACCCTTTAGGGCGTATAGTCATTTTTTTTTTTTTTTTGTTCTTCTATAAGTGAGGTTGTTCACAAAAAATGTTGACTTGCAATTTGGCAACATTCTGTACATGTACCAAGTATGGTCTTTAATGTATCTCGTGAGTTCAAGAAATGTTCATATGGTCGCCATTGTAGAACATGAACACGGCATGAATGAAATACATAACAGTAATTTCACTTTAATAATAATATATGTGCATAGGTGATTAATTTCAAAATTAGCACTTTCCAGCCCTTAAAATAGTAAAATAAATGTATTTATTGGGGTTATACAAGTAAAGTTTTAAGAGTCGTGTAATTTTAACACTAATTTTAGCTACACAGAAGTTTTCTTATTTAAAATAGTCTAGCGCAATTGTCATCACCATATTTTTAAATTTATTTATACCAGATATTTATTTTCTTAATTTAGACACAAAATGAGACTAAGTTTGGCTCTTATGAGATTTTTTATCTCTCATAGTTTTCGCGTATTGGCTTGTAATGTCATATTTTGCATGTTTCCGTTTTAACGACTGCACTAAAACCAACTGATGTACTAAACTAAAAAAAAATCACAGTGGATAAAGACATTGCAGGCTACAATGTGATGCTCATAAAAATACAGAATAAAAATTGTTTGAAATAAAAAAATGCTGAAACTGAAAATAAAAATTTTAAAAATTCAATAATTGTTTTTAAAACACTAATAATTTTTATTATTTATTTTTATAAGTATGACATTGCAGCCTGTAATGTCTTTATCCACTGTGATATTTTTTAGTTTGGTGTATCAGTTGGTTTTAGTGTAGTCGTTAAAACGGAAACATGCAAAATATGACTTTAATAAGCCATTACGCGAAAACTATGAGAGATAAAAAATCTCATAAGAGCCAAACTTAGTCTCATTTTGTGTCTAAATTAAGAAAATAAATATCTGGTACAAAAAAAAATTTAAAAATGGTGATGAAAATTGCGGTAGACCGCGCCGTTGCGATGGCGCATTATGGCTCACAGAAAATTGTAAACAGTGCTCAGTTTATCGTGAACAGCCTATATCGAGTTTGATTAAAATCTTAGAAAAAGGGTTTTAGATATTTCATAGACACAAAAAATGTTCAAATGGTACGCAATTGGACAAATATAAACACGACGTAAACGAGAAACACGAAAATTGTGTCACTCACTAATAACTACATGATTATTAGGCGTGATAAATTATTTTAATATTGTTCCTTAAATATCTTGAGTGATAAAAAAAAGTTCGAATGGCAACCATTAAAAAATATACAAATACTTCACGAATAAAAAAGTCCAAGTTACTTTTTAAAGAACTTTATATGTACCGAGTTTATGAAATTCTGATGTAATGTTATCAATCTCACTATTATTGTTAATTACTAATGCCGAGTTATAACATACCGTTTTACTAGTGATGTAAACGGTTACTTCTCGTTTTATATACGCACAGTGTCACAATATATGCCTTGGTCCAGAGCTTATGGTTAGCTTATGGTTACATTTAAATGTCTCTTTGCTGTGATAAGTTACCGGGAAGCTGTCAAGCTGACCAACAGCACAGTAACTCACGCCTGAAAATTCTTCTCTCGTGGCTGGACGACAAAGAACCCGTACTTCCTATGAATATAATTATATCAAATGTCAGCGGGATGTGTTGCGCATCGTGTACCCAACACGTGGCTTTACGACTACAGGATGTTCAGGGGGGGGGGGGGGAA